>JACEFZ010001127.1:205000-320000 GCA_014155875.1 Cepaea nemoralis | reverse complement strand
CAATAAAGTCGATCTTACGTCTTTACACCCTCTTTATCTATGACCTCATCTCGATATTCTAATTGCTTCTGTAGTGCTCACACTTCTCAGTGTGTGTGTGTGTGTGTGCGTGCGCGCGTGCGTGTGTGCGTACGTGCATGCGTGAGTGTGTGCGCACGTGTGTGTGAGTGTGTGTGTGTGTGTGTGTGTGTGTGTGTATATATAAACAAATATGACTGTGTATCACTGTACTTGTCGCAATCACTAAAGTAGAGAATCGTGGAATTTGAACTGAAATATCCCCTCTGCTGTGTGTCCACCGTGACGAGGTAGAGGGGCTTGTGCGTCCCAATGACCCCAAGAGCTATGCCGACGGTAGCACAGCTACTGGTAGGGCCACCCATGTCGGACAGGTCAAGGGAGAGGGACCAGACGAAGAGACACACAAACCTGCTGCCTTGTAGGTAGACTGGGGACAGTCAAAGGCTAGGGAAAGCACCCCAAATACATGCTTGTCGAAATCGGATGTACTGAGCCACAGGCTTGACAAAGCAGTGCAACGTGAAACCTGCTGCCTTGTAGGTAGACTGGGGACAGTCAAAGGCTAGGGAAAGCATCCCGAATAAATACTTGTCGAAATCGGATGTACTGAGCCACAGGCTTGACAAAGCAGTGCAACGTAACTTAATTCATGATGTCACAAATCAAAATTAATCGATATGGTGCTAATCCCGTGAAGTCCCATCAGGCGGTGATAGTGCCGGGCCCCCTGCCTCGAGGGGGTCCACCCATGACTACTGGTGGTCACCTTCCCCTGTGCTGTGGAGTCAAGGCACAGAGGAGTAGGTTAAGAGCTATTGACCAAATACCCCGGACACTCAACATACTACAGTGGAATGCCGAAGGAGTTTACAAGAAGAAAGACTCCCTAACACAGCGTCTTCATAAAGATAGAATAGATGTGGCATGCATTCAAGAGACACACCTCAACGCCAATCACAAATTCTCAGTCAGAGGATATCAGGCCACACGTTTCGACCGCGAAGGACACAAAGGAGGAGTTCTAATACTTACACGAAATACAATACCTTGCAGCGAAGTATCTGTGATCTCTGACAACCAAACGGAAATTATAGGTGTTGATATAATGATAAAGGACGTGAAAATAAGAATCTACAATCTGTATAGCCCAGCAGATAAGGACCTTACACTCTCAAACATGAAAATAACTGACACAAACTGCATTATTGTCGGAGACTTTAATAGCCGTTCAGAAAGATGGGGATACCCAGATACTGACAAAAGAGGAGATGAATTGGAGGACTGGGAAATAGACTCAAATCTCCATCTACTCAACAAAGCGGATGACACACCGAGCTTCTACTCCAGAAGATGGCTTACCACTTCTACTCCAGACTTAGCTTTCTGCACAGGAGACATCCTCCACAAAATCGATCGCCATGTGCTGGACCAATTAGCAGGTAGTGACCACAGACCAATCAAGCTTGAAATGAATATGGAGTATGTTCCACAGGAGCAAAAGCCCTTGCCCCGCTGGAATTACAAACGAGCAGATTGGGACAGATTTGCCATACTAACAGACAAATATTGTGAAAACATAAATACACGATATGGCAACATAAAGCAAATGGTGGAAAGTCTAAACAGAGCGATAATACAGGCAGCCACTGAGTCCATTCCAAGAGGAGCGAGGAAAAATTACAAACCATACTGGACTGAAGAACTACAAAGTTTGGAGGACAAAGTTGAAGATGCCAGGAAGACAGCAGAGAGAGAACAAACAATTGAAGCAAACATCTCTCTCAAAGCCATCTCAGCAAAATATAAAAGAACAGTAAATCAAACAACAAGAGATTGTTGGAGGGAAAAAACAGAAAACCTGAATTTTGACAGGGATGGAAACAAACTATGGAAACTAGTGAAAGCCATGAACAATGAAGGACCTAGAAACAAACAAATAACAATTAAACAAGGAAATGCCTTGCTTACAGGCAAAAAGGCTGCAAATGCACTAATGGAACACTATGCAAATGCAAACCACATTGATATTACAACCGAACAGAAGAAAGCAATCAAAGACAAACAGATACATCATAGAAATACAGAGACAGCAGCAGAATATATGATGGCAAATCTAACAATGGAAGAAATGGAACAGGCAATGAATACCCTAAAAAAGAAGAAATCACCAGGAAAGGATGGAATCACAAATGAAATGCTAATAGGACTAGGCACCAAGGCAAAGAAGAAACTACTAGCAGTCCTAAATAACAGCTGGAAGAGAGGAATAGTCCCACAGGCATGGAAGGAAGCTATACTAATACCAGTCCCAAAGAAAGGAAAAGACCTGGAAGAACCAAATGGCTATCGACCTATCAGTCTACTGAGCTGTGTAGGAAAATTAATGGAACGCATTATCAATGGCAGGCTAACATGGCATCTGGAAGAAAACAAACTCTTAACACCACACCAAGCAGGATTCAGAAAATACAGATCCACTGAAGATCAAATAACCTATATAGCTCAGGAAATAGAGGATGCCTTCCAAGAGAAAAAGCACACACTAGCAGTCTGGATAGATTTAGAAAAAGCATTTGATAAAGTATGGAAGGAAGGACTGAAAGTAAAACTGCAAAACATGCATGTTTGTGGAAAAATGTATAAATGGATCAGCCACTACCTTGAGAACAGAACTGCCAGGACAAAAGTACAAGGACAAACAAGCAAAATGATGCTGCTGGAGCAAGGTGTCCCCCAAGGAGGAGTTCTTTCACCAACATTATTCCTAGCATATATAAATGACATCACAGAAAATTTTCCAGCCAGAGTACACACATCCTCCTTTGCAGATGACCTAGCCATATGGACATCTGAAGAATATATTAGTACAGCTAACAGCAGAATACAGCAAGCCTTATTAGCGCTAGAGGACTGGTCAAAATCATGGCTAGTGAAGATAAGTGAGGAGAAAACAACATGCACAGTGTTCTCCCTCTCAAATAAAACTCAGCAACCTAAGCTGGTATTGAATGGAAAAATATTGCGCCATGAAGAAAATCCAAACTATCTAGGAGTCACCTTTGATCGTCGCCTGACATGGAAGACACAGGTTGAGAAAAATCGAACAAGAGCAAGGCAGAGAATGGCAATCATGAAAAAGCTTGCTGGTACAACGTGGGGAGCAGATGAGAAAGTTCTCAAGAAGTTATATACTGGACGGGTGAGGCCAGTACTGGAATATGGCATTGCAGCTTGGGCAACAGCAGCTAAGTCAAACTTTAACAAAATAAGTAGAGTCCAAAACCAAGGAATGCGAATCATAACTGGAAGCCTGAAGACAACGCCTATTAATGAACTAGAAAAGATCACTTGTTTACAACCAATGCAGGATAGAAGAGATAGCAGAGCCCAGCAACAAGCAGAAAAATTTAGAAGATTGACAGACCACCCTATGTACAACAGATTTAATGGTTTTGGAAAGGGAAGACTGAAGCGTAGCAACTTTGTAGAAACTGCAAAACGAAGGATTAGGGCCGATCCTATACTTAACATATCAACAGTCAAGCCCATACACAATGCACACAACTTCCCAGCTTGGAGACAGCAGCAACTGCCTGAGATGATAGAAAACATTCCTGGTATTGAGAAAAAGAACACTCAGCATGAAACCGAAAGAAGAGAAATAACCCTAAACTACATAAAAGAACATTACCCAAGCAGGAATTGGACCCATGCATATACAGATGGATCAGCCAAAAATTCAATAGAGAATGGAGGAGGAGGAATTCTCCTAAATTTAAAAAATGGAGTGAAAAAAACACATTCAATGGCAACTGGAAAATTTTCAAGTAACTTCAAAGCGGAGGTAGAGGCTTTGAAAACTGCAGCAGAAATGCTCCTGATGGAGGAAAATAAAGAGAAGCAAATAGCTATCTTCACAGATGCAAAGTCAGCTGTCTCAATACTCAAGAGCAATAACAGCACAGAACTAACTGACCTAAGAGCAGCACTCCATGGTCTATGCCAGAAATCCAAAAAAGTTGTAATACAGTGGATCCCATCACATTGCAGTATACCTGGAAACGAAGAGGCTGACAGACTGGCAAAAGAGGGCGGACGACTACCACAGCCTGACATAGACATAACCTATAATGAGGCAAAGAGGTTGATAAAAAGCACTTATAGAACCAAATGGGAATCTGAGCATCCAGGCCATCAGAAGGATGATGCATATTACAAACTCGACCGAAGAGAACAAGTAGCAATCTTCAGACTCCGCACAGGACATAACAGGCTGAAATACCACTTGTTCAATAAACTAAAGATAGGAGATACTGATGAATGTAATTGTAGAACTGGAAAAATGACAGCAAAACATTTGCTGCAGGATTGCCCAACGTATGCAGAACAGAGAAAGATATTTTGGCCCACACCTGCTTCATTTGAGGACAAGCTCTATGGAGATATCAACAAGCTCAAGTTGACCGCAGCTTACTTTAACTACATACAGGTTGACATTTAAAGGTGCATGAAGACCCAGAGGCATGAAATGAAATATTGCTTGGATAGCAAATCCATTATGTGGAAAGTCCAAATCGAAAGCTCGCTGTGTGGGCTTCATAAAAGGTGGAAAAGTGTCCTAGTGGCACGAAATGGAATATTGCTTGATAGCAAATCCATTACGTGGAAAGTCCGAATCAAAAGCCCATTGTGTGGGCTTCATAAAAGGTGGAATAAAAGGTGGAATAGTGTCCTAGTGGCATGAAATGGAATATTGCTTGGATAGCAAATCCATTACGTGGAAAGTCCGAATCGAAAGCTCACTGTGTGGATGTCATCTGCAGACTGCATACTTCTGGTTTCCGGAAGAACAGCCTATGGTGAACGGAAGACCCAATATACGGAAGTGAGGCTAAGCAGCCATGTGCAGGACGTGACGATTCCTTGGGTGAGCCCAGTACCAGAGCGCTATGTATCGGCTCTGCAAGTATGGAAGCCTCCTTGGATGGCGGGGAATGCCCATGGTCTGCCCCTGCCTTCCCTTGAGGGCTGACCAGGATCTTTGGCTGTTCTATATGGACCAGCTGGGATGGGGGATAACACCACAACAGTGAGAGTCAAACGTCCTAAGAAACCCCCGGGAATGTTAACCCGGTCAACAAATGCCCGCAGAAGTCGGATGTGTCGGCCTAACGGCGCAAGAACGCAGCTCTGCTGTAAACAGGCACAACGCAATCACATCCGAAAAAAAAACTCCGGATGAACGAAGAAGAAGAAGAAGAAGAACTGAAATATTACAGAAACAAGTCTTAGATTGTCGTGGAACACGAATGGGGACATTATGGACATCTAGAAGATCTGAACATCGGAGAAAGCTGAGTCATAAACAGTATATGATAGTCAGGTCTTAGTCAGATATGACTGAGCTACCGTATAACAGTAGACGGTACTACCTGGTTTCTGTTAGCGCCGAACGTTGGGCGGCGCTTACCAAACCCGACACCCCACATTGTGCCAACTGCTTCGGGCGGAAGAGCGCAATTGGGAGGGTACAAGCCTTACCCTGGTGCGAGGAAATGCAAGCTAAAGACAAAATTGTCATGGCAGGGCAGACCAGGCCCTAAGCCTTGGTTGGCGACTGGTCTAGGATCGAAGCTCCGATAGGCGGACAGTTAGAGCATTGCTTTTGCTGATCCGGCAGCTTCTGCAGCTTGTCTTGTTCCAGATGTAGGGGTGTTACCTTTCCTCTGGAGTGAACTAGGCAGGCCGAGAGAGGGATCATGCTGCATGGGCAACACATGATCTCTATATTTTAGCCCAGGCTTTGTGCTATGGAGAGGCAATAACTCCATCCCTGGTCTTAACTGGTCTCGGAATCAAAGCGAGAGGCAACTGTTACGGGTTATAAGTCCTTGTCAGTTGGCGTAGACATGGGGCGCCACGCGTTGCCTCTGACGGTGGGAGACACCTATAGGTGTCACTGATCAGCTACCGCCCGCCTCAAGCTGGGCAGCCCCCAGCCAATTGGGTGCTGATCCGCCACAGCCTGCCTGCTTCAATGGGTGCTTGGGGCTAGGACAAAATCTGAATCGCAGGCTGTAAAACCAATGCACCAGGTACAAACAAAAATAAAAATAGAAACCTCAAGCTACGGCTTGCAACCTGGAACGTGAGAACCATGTGTCCAGGATTTTCCACTGACTTGACCAATATTGACGATGTGAGAAAAACGGCTGTGATTGATGCCGAACTCAATCGTCTTAACATTGATATTGCTGGCCTGCAGGAGACTCGCCTCGCTGAGGAAGGGTCACTCAGGGAAAACAACTACACCTTTTTCTGGAAGGGTAGAGGGCAGGCAGAAAAAAGGCAACACGGTGTGGGCTTTGCAGTGAAGAATTCGCTACTGGGAATGATTGAAATTCCAGCAGGAGGAAATGAAAGACTATTATCCCTGCGCTTGGCAACCTCTTGTGGGTTTGCCACCATTATTACTGCATATGCACCGACACTCGATTCCTCTGATGATGTGAAGGATTTGTTCTATGAGGAGTTAGACTCCGTGATCAAGGCAGTTCCAAAATCTGACTACATTTATATGCTCGGTGATTTCAATGCTCGAGTGGGCAAGGACTCGAGTTCATGGCCAGTGTCCCTTGGAAAATACAACATCGGTCGCATGAATGAAAATGGGCAAAGGCTGCTGGAGCATTGCACCAGTAATGACCTATGTATTACAAACTCTTTTTTTTAAAACAAAAGAGATGCATAAGGTCACATGGAAACATCCAAGATCCGGCCATTGGCACCAGCTGGACTTCATCATCACACGGAGACAACATCTGAACCATATATCATTGACTCGTAGTTACCACAGTGCTGACTGTGATACAGATCATTCTTTGGTTGTTGCAAGAGTTAGACTGAGACCAAAGAGAATCTACACAGCTAAACACAAATATAGCCCCAGGATTAATATTATTAACACTCATGATCCTGAAAAGTGCTTTCAGTTTCAACAGCAACTTGAAGACGCTTTCACTGATACACCAGAAAATTGTACAGTAAATGAAAAGTGGGGTCAAATTAAGGAAACTCTTTATAAAACTGCCGTAGGGGTTTACGGCACTGTGGATCATAAGAGGCAGGACTGGTTTGCGGCCAACAGCGAGACTCTGCAGCCCTTGATTGATAAGAAGAAGAAAGCTCTCTTAAGAAACAAGGAAAGACCAACGCGTAACACTCTGAGTGAGCTAAGGCAAGCTAGGAAGGATGTGCAAAAGGCTGCTAGGCAGTGTGCAAATGATTATTGGATCAAGTTATGTGAGTCCATTCAAATCGCAAGTGATAAGGGAGACATAAGAAGCATGTATGAAGGAATAAAGAAAGCCTGTGGTCCAGTGATCAAAAGAAGTGCACCGCTGAAAACCTTGACTGGAGAAGTCATCACTGATAAGAAACAGCAGATGGACAGATGGGTAGAGCACTATTTGGAGCTTTACTCAAGTGAGACCAAACTAGCGGATGATGCCCTTAACGCCATAGAGGCTCTACCAACTCTTGACCACCTGGACACACTTCCCACCATAACAGAAGTTAAGTGTGCTATAAATGAACTTGCATCTGGCAAGGCTCCAGGTAAGGATGGGATTCCAATAGAGGTTATCAGGAGTGGGCAAGACACACTCACTCTACAGATCCACCAGCTAATAGAGCTATGCTGGCATGAAGGACAAGTCCCACAGGATTTCAAAGATTCAAACATCATAACGCTGTACAAGAACAAGGGTGATCGGAGCGACTGTAACAACTATAGGGGTATCTCACTTCTGTGTATTGTTGGAAAAGTATTTGCCAGAATTGTTCTGCGCAGACTTCAAGTCCTAGGAGATCAAGTCTACCCCGAATCACAGTGTGGCTTTCGACAGAACCGGTCTACCACTGATATGATATTCTCATTGCGACAAATGCAAGAAAAATGCCGCTGAACAGAATCAACCACTGTTTATTGCCTTCATCGACCTCACAAAGGCATTTGATGTGGTCAGTCGTGAGGGTCTATTCAAGGCACTAAAGAAGATTGGCTGCCCACCAACTCTTCTGTCCATTGTGGAATCGTTCCACACAGGCATGAAGGGTATAATCAAGTTTGATGGTGCAACTTCTGAAGAATTTGAAATCAAGAGTGGAGTTAAGCAAGGTTGTGTACTAGCTCCCACCCTCTTTGGAATATACTTTTCACTTCTACTGAAATATGCATTTCGTGATCAGGATGGTGGTATATACATTCACTCACGCTCAGATGGCGGCCTCTACAATGCTCAGAGATTGAAGGCTAAGACCAAAATTAGGAGGGTACTGATCAGAGAGTTGCTTTTTGCAGATGATGCTGCAGTTACGACCCACTCTGAGGAAGAATTGCAATGTCTACTATCTGCATTCTCCAATGCTTGTTCTGAATTTGGTTTAACAATTAGCAAAAAGAAGACACAGATTATGTCACAAGGTGCACATGGGGTACCATTAATCTTTATTGACGACGCCGAACTAGAGATAGTAGACCATTTTACATATCTAGGATCAGTGGTAAATAGCAAATTATCCCTAGATCAGGAAATCAACATCCGGATTGGTAAGGCAGCAACAACAATGAACAGGTTAAGAAAAAGAGTCTGGGAGAACAGGAAGCTTACTGCCAAAACAAAAGTCCTTGTCTATCAAGCCTGTGTCCTTAGTACTCTTCTCTATGGCAGTGAAACCTGGACAACTTACTCACACCAAGAGAACAATTTAAACAGCTTTCATATGCGGCGTCTGCGAAGAATTCTTGGTATTAAGTGGCAAGACAAAATCACAAATACTGAAGTATTGGAAAGATCAGGTTGTGTGACAGTTTATTCCATGCTCAGTCTTCGTAGACTTAGATGGATAGGACATCTTAGGAGGATGGATGATGGTAGAATACCAAAGGATATCTTTTTTGGTGAATTACAGATGGGTAAGAGATCTCAGGGTCGGCCTCTACTACGATACAAAGATGTGTGTAAGCGGGACATGATTGATACAGGCATTGATAATGCACATTGGGAGCAAGTCGCCGCTGAACGTGTTGCATGGAGGGCAAATATCAGAAATGGAATAAAGTCAAAGGAAAAAATTATTGCAGAAAAGTCACACACCAAGCGTTTAAGACGTAAGATGGTGCATGATGGTGGTAATGACCACGTGTTCACATGCACCCACTGTGAACGGACATTTACAGCGCAAATTGACCTTATCAGTCACACTCGCTACCGCCATAGTTAAAAGTTATTATGCCTTTTTAGAGCACAAACTATCGTCTGTCAAGACGGCAAGGTGCCAATGATGGAAACAGTATCATTTCTCGGAAACTGGAATATTGTGGTCATGCTAAATGTCTCCGTGGTTTAGAAAGAGCAGTGATGGAAGGCATGGTTACTGGAAGACGAGGCAGGGTTTGACCAGCACGAAGATGTACACAGGGCACCGAGGACACGTTGGGTACGAGGGTTCAATAGGCGGGGGTATTGGTACATGATCTGTTATCTGTCGGCGGGTAGGGGTGACAGAGACGTTCTGCAAAGGACATGCTACACAATATGTGTATATCATCATTATCATCACCACTATCATCATCATCATCATCATCATCATCATCATCATCATCATCATCATCATCATCATCATCATCATCATCGTCATCATCTTCAACATCATCATCGTTTATCAGGTTCTTTGCTGGACGTTACGATCAACCCAAGGTTGGTTTTCTGGACAATTTTAAACTCATATGAGATCTCTTTCCAAACCAGAGGTCAATGTTTAAGTTCAACTGACCGGTGTATGGAATAATAATAATAATAATGCCCACTACCCCGCAATCAGCGCACGGCAAGTTTAAGAGAGAAAGAGAACTTTTAATCCCGCGCGCGCGCGCGCGCGCGTGTGTGTGTGTGTGTGTGTGTGTGTGTGTGATGTCATTATAGAAGGAGGCGGATATCTAGACGTTACAAGTGGTGGCAGATCATTCATCATCACGTCCCTTACAGAACTCCCACCTCCTCACAACCGACCTGGGCGACTTTCTATGTATAAGCTAATTTAGCCTTTGCTGGTCAGTTCGCATGTGTCGTCTTCAAAGTGGAGGTATGGTTGTCAGCTGCCGTGCGTAGGATACATAGAAGAATTACTACTGTTTCGTCGTGCTGGTGGTTGAAGTGCCATGTGTTGTGTGGTAAGGAATGTTCTTAATATATTTCTTTATGTCTTTTAAAAAAATAAAAATCCATTTATATTCTCTTGTGCATTTCTGAGTAATTGAGCTACACAATATGTAGCTTTCTAGATGCTACATGAGGTCATAGTTCCATCATCAATATGTATTATACCCTTGACAACATGTCCTCTCGTCACAGCTCGTCTGAACGACTGTAGACCCATAGTAGTCTACCGTCTACTTCATTGTTGCATATAGAGTTGCTTAGCTCGTCCCATGCACCGTCGCCTAAGAACCACGCCTCTCATTATAGTTCTTTATATACCACTGTAACCTGTGGTGTTATTTAGCATTTCACCAGGGATCTCCGTGGTGAAGTGGTCAAACCCTCTGCCTCGCGCTCCGAAAGTTGTGAGTTCGATTCCAGACTCCTTCATTAGGTTCACGAGTGCAGTTTTCTTGTAGACTCCTGAAAAAAAAGGGGGGGGGGGGGTTGTTGCTGGAGCTACAGAGTTCGTGCTTTGGGCGACGCTTTCGTCAGGCCGTCCTTAGGTCTAATACCTACATTGCTAGTGTAACCTCTCGCATTGAAATATTCCATATAGGTTGATAAACACGCGAGTATATCTGACCTTAGACTGCAACAGTCAATGAAAATACAAGGGCACAGTTGACCCTTACACTGCAACAATCACTGAAAATACGAGGGTATGACTGGCCCTTATACTGCAACAATCAATGAATAATGACACTACAAGGATACAGTTAACCCTTAAACTGCAACTCATCCCATCTCATCTTGTTCATCTTGTACCTTGCGGTGTCGAGGTGAAGTATAAACAGCGGGAGAGTGCCCGCTTATGATCTTCATGTATCGATATTCCCATGGACTCTGCTATTCCCCCTGTCCATCGTTTACATGGTCGACCTCTTCCTCTACTTCCCTCTGGTCTGTACATCATTGCTTGTTGTGGTATACTGTTAGTTGGTAACCTAGTTGCATGGCCAAACCATTTGATTTGCTGTCTTTTAATAAACTCTAGCGTTGCGATAACCCCAACTTTAGTCCTGATTTCTTCATTTATGACCTTCTCTCTTCTTGATACATTGAATAACAGTCAATGAAAAAAAACGACGGTACAGTTGACCCGTATACTGCAATATTAGTCATTAGTCAATAGTCGCGCTTCCAACTTCACGGCAACGGGTTGTTCCCATTATGCTCCGTTCCAGTGCTAGTGAATACCACGCAAAATGTTCCTCATTGCTCTATGTGAACAATGGAATAGACAGGAGTCTCGATAAGCCAACAGCCCGCACCGGTACACTGTGCATATTGCCGCAGTCAGAATTCCAACACAAAAGTCCTCAACGGAAAATACAGTTGGTCGTTGAAGGAAACGGCAGTCACTAGAAAACCACCAGCCACACATTACTGCATTAAAAGTTGAGAGAATCGACTTCATTGCCCCGAGATTTATCCCACATGGCTCGGTCCCTTTCTGCAGGGCGGCCCTCTGAAAGCATGGCACAAAGCACGAACACCGTAGCTCCAGCGACGACTCTCAGGAGTCTCCGAGAGAAATGCACTCGTGAACCGAAACAGGCAATCCAGTCAATTCTGCGACAGGTCGACCGCCATAATTTCGAACATGCAATAATCAATGACAACTCATATGAAGAGAACAACCCTTCACAAAACATGCGAAAACTCTCGCCTTCTCTAAGAGGTAAGTCTTGTAAAATTCTGGTAAACCTCTCGTACTTCACACAAATTCTGGTAAAATTCTTGTACATGGCAGACATTGTTGTACCTTTCTTGTAACTGATAGCAAATTGGGACATAAACGATGGGAAGAAATGTGACTTTATGGTCCCATACTATCCCTCAAGCCACACATAAAGTATGATCTAATATTCTTATCTCACAAAACACTTCTCTATGAATAGAATAACGTTCTAGGTGAAGAATACCAAACTTCTCTTCTGAGGTTGAACGGGGTAAGAGTAATGGTAGAATTTAACACAGACCTCTCCATTGAGTCAGAACTTGCACCTCTAACCAGAGGGTACTTGACTGAATCCACCAAACAACTAGTCAGCCGGAATTCAACTTTGACCCCATTTAGTTACTCGCCATTATTGTTGGAATGTTGGAAAATCTGCTCACATTTTCCATGGAATAGTAAACATTGTCCTAGTCGAATTGCTCTTTTCAGTGACGTGCTGAGCACAGATTTCGGCCCAGTTTATAAGAATGAGCTTTTGTAATTGTTATTTAAAATCTGATTAAAAATGCCTTATGGACAGACACACGTGAGAACTCGATCTCACGCAATCTCATTTGTCTGAGTTTGATTAAATTTTTTACACATCAGAAAGTGAGTTCTCCAAATTGGGACGGACAGTCTGTGAGAGGTTGTATGATCACACATTATTTAGTAATTTGTACTCGTAACATCTCTTTTTGTTTCCAGGCGTGGCGACAAGGATACACATGGGGAGGTTGAGGTATTGAGACAATACAAGAAGTAATTGTCGCTTCTCATGAATGTAATACATTATTGTAATTGTTCTGTTTGTAACCGGCAGTGTAAACAGAGACCAGTCAATGGTGACATGTGTAGCACTGGGGGACATAGTAGACGACCATGGCGGCGCATTATTTGGTAGCTTCTACTACAGAGTAAGGGTTGACAACTCGATGGTGATAGTGATGATGATGATGATGAGAAGTGATAGTGATGGTAGCGTGATTTGTGATGATGATAATGATAATTCTGATAATGTGTTGCTGATAGTGATGATGATGGTGATTATGCATGTTTTCAGAATATCTCGCACGACAGAAGTCACTCCCATCTAGAAACCCGTTACGTGTAATACCTAAAAGATGAATAAGCAATATAAGTGAAGAATCGGTTCGAAATATTGACAACGGTCTAAGAAGCGATGACATTGGATGAATTAACCACGAATGCTACGGAAATCATAATATAAATAGGCAACGAATACTAAGGATATCGTAATATAAATTAACCACGAATGCCAAGAATATCCTAATATAAATTAGCTACGAATACCCAGAATATCCTAATATAAATTAGCTACAAATACTGTAGATATACTAATATACATAAGCAACGAATACTGTAGATTTTGTAATATACATACGCAACGAATACTGTAGATATCCTAATATCATCAGCCACAGAATAACTGGATTATAAATTATACTAGTGCGCTTATAAAACAGAGAAGCGAGAAGAAGCCAAAGGAGCATCAAATGATGAGATCAGAGCAGATTATTTAAAAAAAAAAAAAAAAAAATACGGAGAAATAAGAAAGAAGGTAAGCAGGTAAGATGGTAAGAACAGACGATGCAGTTCCCACAGTACCAGTGTGTAACGATTGAAGAATACAAGAGGGCTGGTGCTTGCTTGTGTTCGCTGGCTGTGAACTCCAACATGAAGCCCTGTATGTCGGATGAAGACATCCTGTTGTCCAACATCAATGTGATGTCATACACGGACCTGAGGTTTGCGTGAGTATCCGTTGTCCCATGTCTGGCTTATTGGTGTGCAGACTGGTGGTTCCTCGCCGTGCAGGTAGATACTCTCCGACTTCGGAAGAATCAGCGATCATACTACGTTAGCCATGACCCCGAAGGGACCTATTGCCTAGGACGCACGGTGAGGACGTGTTAGTAGGTCTTGGCCAGTATGAAACCTGGCCCTGGTACCTTGGAAACACCTCTGCGTCCCACCAAGACGGCTGGTGACATCACGAAATGTTCAAAGAACTGAAAGCAATGGCCAACAACTTTAGAACCAAAACAAATGTTATACAGTATGCCAGTGATAATATTCTTAGAGAACATTTACAATTCTTGATAGATGGAAGGAAACCGCGGCAATATATATAACCCCAGTATCTTTTGGCTGTTCGTGATGTCATGCCAAGTTTACGTTCTGTAGTTAGCCATTCTTTTCTGAACCACCGGCACCCATACCATATTTAGAAAAAACTAACGCGAGGCGGTCTGCTGCTAAATCGCACGCAGCTGTATTTCGAAGTCCGAAATGCGGGATTACGAACTGCCTCTGTAACGTCTGCGCCATGGCGCCGAGAGAGTACTGAAATGGTATATGGAACCTGTTAAGCTGTACGGCAAAGAATGTGGTAAAACGAACGAATACATCATGAAAAGCCTGGAGCAACATAAATGTGGTTTCTGAACGGGAATATAGTGGATTACAATAGTAACAAACAACACTTGCTAGGAAGAAGCTAAGGACATTTAAACAGGATACTGAACTGTAAGAAAAATACAGCCTTTGCTCACATTTTGAGAAGAGAGGCGCAGATAAACATTGTGGCATACCGGATACCGCGTATGAAACAGTGTTGCGGGCGATTTGGAAGCAGGCACCCTGTATTGGTTCCCATACAAAGGTAATGAGTTTCGGTTCCCATACAAAGGTAACGAGTTTCGGTTCCCATACAAAGGTAATGAGTTTCGGTTCCCAAACAAAGGTAATGAGTTTCGGTTCCCATACAAAGGTATGAGTTTCGGTTCCCATACATAGGTAATGAGTTTCGGTTCCCATACAAAGGTAATGAGTTTCGGTTCCCATACAAAGGTAATGAGTTTCGGTTCCCATACAAAGGTAATGAGTTTCGGTTCCCATACAAAGGTAATGAGTTTCGGTTCCCATACAAAGGTAATGAGTTTCGGTTCCCATACAAAGGTAATGAGTTTCCGTCGTTCACAAAGCAACTGCAAACTAATAACTAAACAAGTTGGTTGCATATCCTTTACAGGACGTCGCAGTCAACACCAGCATGTTTCGCTGTTTTGATCTCTTGGCAAATTTACGTTCAGTAGTTTTCCATTGATTGCTTGAACGACTGGCACTCATAACATGTAGTCAAAAACCAACGCAAGGCGATCTGTTTCCAAATTTTGGAACTCGGTTTTGTTTCGAACTCGGGTATGCGGAATTACGAACTGCGTCTGAACGTAAGCCTGCCAAAAAATCACAAACAGTAAAAAAAACAAAAAAAACAACAACAACCGCAGGAGTTGACTGTGACTTCCTGAAAAGGATATGCGGCTAAGGACTGAGATCTGTGGAGGGACCTGAATGCCTAAGCCTTTAGCAAAGTAGAGGAGCCTTTTACAAGCCTTATGGCGCATCAGGCATGTGATGCTGAACCCGTATGTGTATAGACCAGTCCGCATACTCTTGGTGACGTGATCTGTGTCCAGCCAGCCGCCTTGACTTCGCAAGACGTTCTTGGTACCTATTTATTTATTTATTTTTTGTTTTGTTGTTGCTTTTTTTGCGTTCGCTTGCTTTGAACTAAAGCGTAGTCCAGACACACTACTTTCAGTAGTGCTGGACTGAATTTTGCGTGTGCATTAGCTTTCTCTAGTAACAGTGTCCCTCGCCATCAGGCGAACCCACTCCGACTTCAGAGGTACTTGTAATTTACATCCCCATGTCAAGAACGACAGGTCAACATTTTAATCCAACTGTCCGGTAAGGGGTTGAACCCCTTACCTCGGTATCAGCACTCCGGATGTTTAAGAACATGCGTTCTTATCAATTCGGCCATGCTGACCTGCGTACCCATTTCTGGATCCAGGTCAATTTTGTCGAATCCAAGCCCACCATGTCTGCAGGCGAGTGTCTAGTCACTACGCCACCGAGGATCCCTCCCATATGTAAAAATATATATCAATGTACGCGTGTGCTCACGGCAGTATCTCTTACCTGTTTAAAAATATACATAGCGCGCAGGTTATCGATAAGGGCATATAAACTCCTCATTGCAAGTGTATCGTTTGTGAGAAACCATTAACTTAAAACTACATCACTCTCCTTCTATTTTTCAGCTGAAGAATTTCGTTAACGTGGCACGAATGAAACCAAAAAAAGCATACAGAACAAAAGCTGTGTGCTTAAAGGAAGGTGGGGTGGGAGAATCAACAACGCTTTGTTTTCTTCAGCTAATTATTTCATCTGACAGCAGTTGATCACTTTATCTGGTAGTTAACCCTATCAATTAAAACGCTAGCCAATTACGAACAGGCGATGAAATTAATAGCTCGCAGCTTTCAATTACTGTCATCAGAAACATGACAGGAGTTCAGTGGGAGGGCCCTGTGGGTTAGACTCGCCGCTTGCACTGGCTGTATCGGCAAACAATCCTAGGGGGCGGGGCTTGATTAGAGACATCCCGGCGGGAAACGTTTAATGCTCCGCTACTGAAACCAACGAACAACCAGCGTTGGCATAGCGCTTCTTGTTTTCCTTACCTCTCGCTTGAACGGAACTGAAAGACCGGGAGCACGCAAGGACAGTCCCGGGTCAGCTGATGAAGAAAGCGTCAGTTCATGTTTAGAGGACAAATCGAGGACACAAACCATGTTCATTGATTCTGATCAAGACGACGGGCAGGGATTTCATTTGCAAAAGGACAAAAATAAACTACACCGGCTGTGTGAAAGCAAACTTAAGTATCAGTTGAAACAACACAGCAAGCGAGCAGACTTACTTACAAACGTAAGTAATAAATCTTTCAGAGCTACTTCCGACTGTGACTCCGTAAGTAATACTAATAATAAGAGAAACACAAATAACAACAATAACAATGATAATACCAAAAATGGTACTAGATATTCTTCATTAATTGGTTTATCGTTGCCTGTACTGTCGAAGTCAACGACGTCGTCATCTCCCCCACGTGAGATGATACCAGCTGCCGCTCATGCGGAAACCCTTCGTCAAAGCTCTACCACCAAACAGGACCACGTTCAGGATTTCCATGGAATTTCTACTCTGAGAGACTCTGACATGCTGACAGTTCTGGACAACACCACTAGCATGAGAAATAGTTCAGAATTCAGAGTATCCGGCTTGTATACTAAAGACAGCAATCCTCTGTTGACTTGTTCGGAGTCTAACGCTTTGGCCTTTTACCATAAAACGCTGGGACTAACTGCTCGACCAGGCCAGCAAATGGTAGAAAAATGCTTGCCAAATATAAAACCAAACGCCCAGCCGTTTGCTTCTTCTAGATCTTCCTCCGCCTCCGAACCTCGAAGTCCACTCCATGGACAAAGTAATCATGGAATGGACGTCTTTTACAGTCCAACACCTCGTTCCGGAGATCGAGTTGAGGATAAACCAGATGCCTCCAGCAACTGCTATTCCCCTTACCCTCTACGGCCGTCATCTCCAGCATCACCGCTCCCGCCTGCCATAGCTACACGTCTAGAACATCAGCCAACCTCACAACAGACTCCAGATTCTATTTCGCAGAATTCTTGCCCCACAGATAAACTATCCGCGTCGCCAAGGGACATTGACATTTGTGACAGCGATAAAAGCAGCAGCAGCAGTAGTAAGTCTCATTTACATTCTGAAGCAACTCAAGAAGACACATTATCTTCACAAACTAACACCAGCAAAGTGTCTGATCTAACCAGATCGCCAACAAACATTTCCCCGTCGCCAGATCTTAGTCGGCAGGAAAAATCCCCACTATCATCTTGTGCGTCGTTATCCCCGGTATCTTCAACACCATCGTCGACGGCAGCTGCATCAGAAAACCGAACCCCACATAAAACTACAGCATTTAGTGTGGCGGATATTCTAGATCCTTCCAAATTTACAGGCAACAGCGGTGGAGGGAAAACTCAAGTGTGGAATCCCTGGCGTCCACCATCAGGTGTTGGTGGTCATCGCGGATTACCATCAGCTCCTTACAGTGTCAAATCTCCAGGGATGACCAGTGATAGCCAAGGTGAGATCCTTATTTGAATTGTTACTTATCATTATCATCACGCTCATGTCGGGCCGTGCAGGATATCATGATCATACACAACCATCTATTTCCTATGATCTTGATAAGGCCTACATCTATTGGTCGTCCGAGTCTCTCTGTCAACTCATAGCGCATTTACTAATTTGTCTTCCAATAATTTCTAGCACCCTCAATCTTCACAGAATGTTGTAACATATATTGGTTTATCTGCAAGAAAGGTACAGGTCGGTGGCGGAGTGTATTCGTTCCACACGCCGATCAGTTGGACCTATATCTTGACTTCTAGTTGAGAAAGCAATGGCAAACTACTGGACGTAAACTAGCCTAGTAAATTGCACATAGTCATAAATACTGGAAGTCATTACAACGTCCTGCAAAAAAAAAGTACAGAATTTTAAAAAAAGTACTGTATGATGTAAATTCCCGGTTATTATTTCACCTGGTAAATTATATTTATATAATGCATTATTTAAATTCCCCACTATCAGATCTAGTGACAAATTATATTTATATATTGTGTGACTTAAATTTCATGCTTTCACGTCTACTGTTCTACGTGGCAACTTGTATTTACACAATGTAGGATTTACATTTTGTTTAAAATGCAAGAAATAAATGTAGTCATAACAAGCACACGGGGAATCATGATGTTCCCCTTCATTTCCATGGCCAGTTGTGCACCAACAAAATAATAACTTAAAATCTTACAAAACACACGAGCCACGCTAGCGCACTGAAGAGTACCCTCGACTGCCTCACGGTAGTCATGAGTTTGGATCACCTTAGGTCAGACATTTTTCTTATTCATTGACCTTGACTCCCTGATCTCCGCAGCCGAATACAGGGTTCTGGGAAATTTTCTGGCAAGTGAAAGCGACGAGCAGGATACTAACCCGAATGTTTTATAATTATGCGGTTATCATTATACATATAGTACGCATCATTGCGTAATAAGCGGTACTTTACTTTACTGTACTTTACTTTACTTTACTTTACTTTACTTTACTTTACTTTACTTTACACGCAAACGTAAACCCAACAACAGGACAGTACACACATTACCAATGAAACCATCTTCAAAACGCTGCAACCAACTTCTAGAATATTTTAAATGTTAAAACTGTCGAATGACAGCTAGTGAGAATTAGTATCTTATCTGTGCCGCAATAATAATCACTTATTCAACTGCAACTGCGCTGTTGCTGTTGCTGCTGCTACTACTACTACTACTGCCACTGCTGCTATTACTTCTACCACCACCACCACCACCACAACAACAACAACAACAACAACAACAACAACAACAACAACAACTACTACTACTACTACTACTACTACTACTACTACTACTACTACTACTACTACTACTACTACTACTAATACTACCACTACTACTGCAAATACTATTGCAATATAAAACTGCTGCTGTTGTTACCACCACTGTTTCTGGTAGAACTGAAGCAGCTATCTAATGTTACCAATGTTAATGCTAATATGTAAACTGCTGCCACTGTTACAAACAAACAACAATACATTATTATTTACGAAATAATAGAATCGTAAAAATATACAGAATAATGCTGAAAATACCATGGACAGCCACAATAAGTAATGTAGGGGCTAAGCCATAAAGACATCGTATCACAATCATCAGATTGTCACAATAATAGGCCCTTTCGCCAGAAAAGAAAACCTAGACCATAACACATGGAAAGAGTAACGGAGAAGGGAAACATTAGAATATGGTAACACACGGAAAGAGTAATAGGAAAATTTAACACTAGAATAAATTGTAACAAAAAGTAAGATATTATATATAACGGAAAAGGGAAAACTAGAAACTATTGTAACACATGCAAATATTAATGGGAAATGTAAATGTAGAATATATTGTAATGCGTTGTTAGATTAATGGAAACGGGAAGCACTAGAAAATAGTAAATACTGTAACACGTGGGAAAATCCACGGGAAAAGTTACACCTAGAATATGTTACAATACATGACAAAGATTAATAGATAAATTTTAAATTAGAATGTATTGTTTTACATGGTAAGATACAATAGCACGTGACAATGTTAATGGAAAAGTAAAAAAAAAAAAAAGAATATATATGGTTAGATTAACTCAAAAAGGAACACAAAATAATGGAAATATTAATTAAAACAGTAAAACTATAACATATTGTAACGCATGGAAAGATTAATTCGAAACCTTAAAGTAGAACAAATTGTTCTACATGGAAAAAATAATATCAAAAGGAGATAGACGAAGACAACCTGACAAGTTTCTAGATAGCCTTCATCAAGGGCAGATTTCAGCACATCAAGGGATACCTTCGCAAAATGTGGAAAGGTATGATCGCCAATGCCAGCTGATAGGCACGTGATATACTGGTCATTAATAATAATGATGATAATAATAATAATAATAATAATAATAATAATAATAATAATATCATCGGAATATTATCAGTATTGACAGTGTATATAAAGTAGCTATATCACTCAAAACTGACACTTACATTTAACTGGACTTCATTAGTAGCTGCTACAATTTATTATTATTATTATTATTATTATTATTATTATTATTATTATTATTATTATTATTAAAGGCAGATAGTATACTGTATCGTAGCAAGAACATAAAAGCCTATTCGGCGTTGATAACAGAGCATTCTAGTCTGGAAACAATCGTTTCTTTTAGAATACTTCGTCTGCTTCTTCTCCGCGGTACTCACGCAGCCCTCGGCGCTGATGCCACGCGCATACAAGCACTAGGTTTTTTCAGGTTTCTGGAATTTGTAAATGTTGAAAATGGCGAGTGGCCACCTTGCATGAGGGCCGTGAGTTCTGGTAAAACCGTCTTTCACTGCGATGTGTTTGTTGGAAGGAATTCCGTGATGGCAAACATGGCTTTCATGCAAAGAAATATGCACCGATGTTGTCTCCATCTGGTGTACAAATAAAACGAGGTTAATTGGGATAAAGCAGTGAAAATTAACATTAGAATAAACAACAGCAACACGTGGAGTTGGTATGCTTACAATAAAACATGATAACAAATAAAGGAAGACGTTGCGGTGAGAATCCTTCATCCGCCAACAATTACAACTCCCTGGTGTTACCGGGGTCTTTAAGGAAAGCAAACAATAGCAACACTATGACATATCATGCGTGTTGTAAGAGGCGACTAAGGGGGATTGACATGGGATTAGCTACCCCATCTCGACGAGAACCTTAGCTACATAATCCAATCAAACATGAAAAAGTCTATAGAATTAGAAAGAAGAATAACTCAGCCAACCAAGATGAAAAAAAAAAAAGATGCATGACGCGATAGGGAAAAACCAGAAAGGGGCTGTTTCACCGACTTATTCTTTTAATCTAGGAAAGTGGCTAGAAGTGTCACCTGGAATGTTGGAACTATGTATAAATTGGGAAAGACAACACAGGTGGTGAAGAAATAAACAATTACGGTATTAACATTTTGAGATTATGCTAAACAAGTTACAAAATAGCAGACAAGACGCTTCTAAACACACGCGAAACAGTTCCATATCAATAGACATAACATAGTCTAATAGGATAATACACATCACAATATGGCAGCCGTCCTAACGCTATCAAATAGGCAGAGAATACACTGACAGGGAGAGAGAAAGCAGGGAGGTGTAGAATAACGGAAATAAATAAATAAATAAATAAAAACAAAATGTAAATATAAATATGATCCAGTGTTACGTAACAAATATGGTTGAATCACTCAAGGACGAATTTTACATAATACTTCAAAGTACTATTAATAATAACAGAATTAGCAATATCAGCATTGTGATGTGTGCTATGAATTCAAGATAGTATCGGATATCACAGGCTATGAAGAGATCATGGGAAAGCACGAACTTTGTGTATTGAATAAACATGGAGAAGTATTCACCAGTTCAATATGTAATTATATATGCCATACGTGGAGTGTTCTCCCACATAAAAGAATACATAAAGCAATGTGGGTATCACCAGACCACTATACGGAAATTAAAAGTGACCATATCTGTAGTATTAATAAATTTTCATTACCTCTATATGTGGTAAACATTTTTAGAGTTGTTAGATAAAAAAAACAACAACAATAACAAAGGAACGAAAACATATATTATGAATAGCTCTGGAAAACCTGAAACACACTTAAACGCGCGCGCGCGCGCACACACACACACACACACACACACACACACACAGAGAGAGAGAGAGAGAGAGAGAGAGAGAGAGAGAGAGAGAGAGAGAGAGAGAGAGAGAGAGAGATTAATATAACAGCCAAAAACAGAATTGCTTAAATCTTAGACTATGAAAAATACATAGACGCAAATAAAGGTTCAGGACGCGGACAAAAGCGGATACAAGACAATGCTTAGACGACATAGGAAAAAACAAAACAGTGAAGTTCTATACAAGAGACAACATTGCAGATGTAGATGTTCACGCGAACGAACGAAGAAGAAATAAAGGAAAGCGTGACATAAGTAGCAGTGGTGAAAGGAAACATCAGAGACAACATTTTTGTCCAACCTACCCTACACCGGTCCGTTGGACTAAAATTTGACTTATCATCCCTGACTTGTTGACGTAAATTACAAGTACCTCAGAAGTCGGAGCCATTTCGCCTGATGGTGAGGGACATTGGTCCCTCAAGCTAAGATTAGGGAAAGCTAATCCACACGCAAAAATACTCCTGTGTACTAGAACCCTGACCTAGGGGTTAGCGTCTTTCTCCGTAATCCCGTATACTCTCGTGAGTGTCGTGATGTGCGAGGAGAATTGGTAGCGGTTCTCGCCGCGTCAGTAACTTACGGGGTATGTGAGCCGGTCGCTCAGAAAGCAAGTGGCAAACTACTGAGCGTTATCTTGACTAGTACATGAACCCCAGTTGAAAAATGCTAGTGTTGACTGCAACGTCCTATACGGGATATACAACATTTAAAGGGAAAAAAAAAAAAACTAGAAGTAGTAGCACGTGTATAGACTACGGTTAAGGTCAAATCGAATGATGGCAAAACTCCTATCATTTAGCTTCTCCTATGATTGACTAGTCTTCTGTATATCAGGACATCTAAAAACCACAATGGTAACTCATTTAGAAAGAAAAACCAATTACGGTAAGGTTCCGAGCACAAAAGGGGTTTTGGAAACCACAAAACAAACACAGAATCAATGGTTTTCAATCACATCAGACATAAAGAGGGTTGAATTAACTGGATCAATACTTATAATTAAGTTAGTTGCATATCCTTTACATGATGTCGCAAGTTTACGTTCAGTAGTTTATATTTACAGTAATAGACTAATTAAGAGATGACATCACGTGTGCACATATAGTTGAATATTTTGTAACATAAGCTGAATAACGGTTGCCCCTTGGAGATACTGCGGTTAGATTGTGAAGCGATAAGCCTTCACATATTTTAGGCTGTTTGAATAATGAGATGGTTGGACAGTTCCCTTCCTCGCCACTTTTCCTTTCCAGACAAATAAAAAAAAACAACAAGCAGGTGCCATTTTATCAGAATAAGATAGCCCCAGAGGCAGATGCATTTGAACAAAATAAGAAACCAAGATCTTGGTAAGTTCCTTCTTCCTCTTCTTCTTTCGGTCGCTTGAAATTGATTGTCTATATCTGCAACGTTGTCTCTTGGATAAACTCCACAGCCTTGTATAGTTCGCCCAATGGTTCATACAGTTTATCTTCCACTGTTGTTTCTCTAGGGGAGCGGCTGACCGAGTGGCTAAGAACGCCGTGTACTCCGTCGGGAGACCCGAGTTCGAATCCTCGGCAAGGTGTGGATATTTTTATGTCGAGGGCAAAAATAAAATCCTAACCTGCACAGTTCGCGGCGACTGCACTAGCCAAGCGACCTTAATTCCACAGGCTCAAACTCCCCCCCCCCCCCCGTCCCCTGCCCTACACTACAAGATACTATAAGCAGTAGATGACAGTTTTTGACAGTTGTTTCTCTAGGTCAGAAGGTGTGCCTAGATACGTCGTATTCGGGGCAGTCTTGGAGCAGGGCCGTGCCGTGCTATGATACAAACAAACACAAGAAATAAATGGGGAGAACCGTTGAGGCCACTAAGATGATTACATAAATAGACACACATAGTATTATTTGGCGCTCACAAGAAGAAGAAGGAAATAGAGATTAGAAGACTCACTCCATCCATCCATCATGTGACATGCCGGTAAGCGTGGGCGGTCATGCTCTGCCATCTCACTCGATCACCAGAGTCGTGGATCAGCTCCGTGTTTCTGTCTCGACCATGCCACAAGGCAGGTACTTGCTTCTAGGTCTTCCCCTTGGTCTGTTCCCCTCGATCTTACCAGTTGTCACAAAGTTCTCCAATCCATCTCTTCTCATAACATGCCCAAAAAATTGTGACTGTCTACATCTAATGTCTCTAATCAGTTTACGATCTTTATTTGTTTCTTGAAGAACTTGTTCATTGGTCCATGGTTTTCTTTGCATTTTCCTCAGAAACCACATTTCTACAGCCATCAGATGTTTTTCAGCTTGACTGCTCATTGTCCAAGCTTCACATCCATATAAAAGCACAGGTTCTATGTAGCACCTCAACACTCTTTTTCTCGTTTCAATTGACATCTTTTTATTGGTCAGTATGTTTTTCATCTTGCTAAAGGCTACTTTTGCCATGGCGATTCTTGTTCTAATCTCTTCAAGGCATCTCCTATCAGATGTTATTACTGTTCCGAGATAATTGTACCTATTCACTTGTTGAAGAATATTCCCATTTACTTGTATGTTACATTGTGGTATTTCGTTCTTCCTTGTGACGACCATAATCTGTGTCTTTTTACAATTTAATTCTAACCCTAGTTGTTCACTGTGTGTAACAACCGCATCTACTAAATTTTGCAAGTCCTGTTCATTGTCTGCAATCAAGACTGTATCATCTGCATATCTAATGTTATTGATGCATCGTCCCCCAATGTTGATTCCTTCCATATCTTCAATATATCTGAAAATACTTTCTCTGTACAGGGAAAACATATCTGGAGACATTACACATCCCTGTCTCACACCTCTCTTAATATGCTGATATTGGCTAACTTCATTATCAACTCTTATGGCAGCTTGTTGTTTCCAATATATGTTTGTTTTGCAAGTCTAAGGTCTTTTCCATCAATCTGTAGATCCTCAAGCATCCTTATCTTGTTGACATGTCTCACTTTATCGAAAGCCTTTGTGTAGCAGCTCTAGTAGCTAATGTCTAGTTGTAGTGTCTAGTTGGTCGTGCGTCGAAGTACACTTGTCCCTGCAGCGAGGCGCCATCGTCATTTGGGTTCGATCCCGGTTGGTAACAATTATAGCTTTCAAATTTTATGTTGTCTAGTGCGTCTTCTAATCAACATTTCCTTTTTCTTCTTCTGTGAGCGCCAAATAATACTATGTGTGTCTATTTATATGATACAGATAGGCGGCCGCATCAGGCGGCACCGTAAGGGGGTGGTATAAGAAGCGAAGGAGGAGCGGCATTCGAAGACTTGCATCATTAAGGGGCGGCATTTCGAAGACTTGCATCATTAAGGGGCGGCATTCGAAGACTTGCATCATGCTGAGAAAACCTACCGCACGGCCCTGGAGTATGTGATCTGTTGTATGCGGAGCCTAACCACATGTGCACATGGCTAATTTGCCAATCTTAACTTTTGTATACACATGGTTGCATAATCGATTATGTCCTGTTCTGAGGATCAGAATAATGATTTTTTTTGGCCTGCCCATGAAATTGTAATAATCTTGTGTGGTGTTGGTGGCTGTCTGATCGATTTTTATGACATCTTGGTAAGCGAGTTGACTATCCACAATGCTTCCTTTGCAACAATCATCGTACTATTAAAAAGCATGTAGACAATTTAACAAGGATCGTCTCAGGTGCTAAAACATGAAATGAAAGTTGACATTTGAATCACCAATGTGAAGTAAATATTTTAAATGCAAGGTGCAATTTGAAACTCGTCGGATACAACAACAATAAGTCATCATCATCATCACCACGACCACCACTATCATGATTTATCATCATCATCATCATCATCATCATCATCACCATCATCATCATCATCATCATCATCATCATCATCATCATCATCATCATCATCATCATCATCATCATCATCATCATCATCATCATCATCATCATCATCCGTGGCGAAGGAGTTACAGACGCAGTTCGTAATCTCGCAAACCTGCATTCGAAACACAGCTGTGGGCGATTTGGCAGCAAATCTCCTTACATTACGTTTTTTAATGAAATGTATGAGTGCCGGTCGTTCATAAAGCAATGGCAAACTACTGAACGTAAACTTGCCTAAGAATCACAAACAGCAAAAAAAAAAAAAGTGCTGGGGTTGACTGCAACATTCTGTAAAGGATATGCAACTAACTTTAACAAGAATGTATTATTCTCTCTGGTTTCCTTTGCACGCTTTCTTACAGTACTAAAAGCTGTGACATGAACTAACTTAAAATACAATTAAGTTTCATAGCAAGATCCGCCTGTGTGAACCTAAAGTATTGGGCCCATCACATTTTGTAGGTCAGAGTGCACGGGGGTAATAGGTTTTTCTCCCGCAGCGAACGACGAGAGTTGACATCTAACCCTCGTTCTCCCGCGCTCATGCCATTATCGACATAACGTCCTAACCGTTACGCCACGATGTTAAACAAATACCTGTTATTTAGGCTGACATTATAGCTTTCAGTTATGTTGTCTGGTGCGTCCTCTAGTCTCTACTTCCTTCTTCTCACTTCTATGAGCACCAAACAATACATGTGTGTTTAGTTATGAACTGACCTAACACACAGTATGAAGGCTGAAATAATAACCACATTGTATACACGGATGTGATCCAAACACATTGTAGTTACGCTGAAATTTGAACCCCCATCATACAGATAGGTATGAACCAAACACATGGTATTTACGCTGAAATTTGAACCCCCATCATACAGATAGGTGTGAACCAAACACATTGTATTTACGCTGAAATTTGAACCCCCATCATACAGATAGGTGTGAATCAAACACATTGTATTTACGCTGAAATTTGAACCCCCATCATACAGATAGGTGTGAACCAAACACATGGTATATACGCTGAAATTTGAACCCCCATCATACAGATAGATGTGAACCAAAAACATGGTATTTAGACTGCAACTTGAACTCAGATTATACATCTATGTGAACGTTGTTTTTTTTTTTGCATATCCTTTTTACAGGACATTGAATCAACACCAGCATTTTCCACCTGCTGTTGATGTCTTTGCAACTTTTAAGTTAAGTAGTTTGCCATTGTTTTCTGAACGACGGCTCACATACCTTTCCGTAAGAAACCAGCGCGACACGATCTACTGCCAAATCTCGCTTAGCTGTGTTTCGAACATGGGTATACGGGATTACGAACAGCGTCCTTAACTCCTTTGTCAGGGAGACCGGCCTAAGTGAACTAGACATATGATATTTAGGTTTAAATTTGATTTCATATTTCCCTATGGATATGATATGATATTTAGGCTAGAATGTGAATCGCACCTTATATTTCGATGTGAAATAAACACACACTGTTTTGGTTACAGTTAGCCCAAAAGCTGTTATATTAATTAACCCAATACTTGTTTATCGATTGGTGTGACGTAATGGTGTTTTCAACTGTCATGTGTGAATATAATGTATAATTTGAGTCTGCTTTGAATTTTGAAATTGTAATCTCATCCATAGACCGTCGTTGGCATGTGGAGTGTTCAGTCTTCATATGTCTGTTGGGCTTTTAAACCGGCAGTGGCATGAGCA
This sequence comes from Cepaea nemoralis, assembly GCA_014155875.1. NCBI lineage: Eukaryota > Metazoa > Mollusca > Gastropoda > Stylommatophora > Helicidae > Cepaea > Cepaea nemoralis. The sequence continues at coordinate 292,056 of JACEFZ010001127.1, read as the reverse complement.
CCGTTCTCGTAGTTCGCTACAGAAGGGAGAGGACTGGCCACTTAATCCTTACTGGACTCAGACCTACACAATATGATGGTTGTAACAATTCACAAACTCACGGCAGATTCCTGATACGGGACTTGATTGAGTGGTTGACACCCCCCCCCCCCCCCCCCCCCGCCTTTTTCGCCCACCTTCAATAATCTATAATATGGCGGAATTTCCCCCTTTCCAATATAACGTCTTCATCAGCCGACAAATGCACACACAAAACACAACATATAATCACGGAGAAGACCTTCCACTGACTACATTAAGCCATAAGAACGAGTTGAGAAGAATGAAAGGATAAAAAAAAATGAAAACAATGAAGAGAAAATGAAAATTAGAAGAACAAAATTTGCTACTTATCTCAGAATCGCAGGCTGTATGGGTTCTAGTGCATTGCTCACACATAGCCGAACTTTTATACAAGTTAAATTTATCATCAAACCCAAAATATCATGTTCAGCCCTTCAGTGTTATAACTGAGATGCAAAGTATCTAGGGAGCAGCCCCAGTGCAGTGGCTAACGTGCTTGCCTCCAAGCCCGGTTGTCTTGTGTTCGAATCCACCTTAAGGAAGTGACAGAAAAAAAAAATTGATCTGGGATCCCAGGATGACCCAGCCTAAAACTGGCACCAGCAAGACCCAGCCTAAAATTGGCACCAGCAAATGTTCCGGACAGTAAAGGCAGCCGGCGTAAAATTAACACTATCATCCATTGAATGTCTTGAATTATATGGTACATTGTATGAATCACCACAAACAAAATAAAAGCAACCACAAACAGAAGTAGAATCTGCAAGCCGCATAGTTTTATAAACCAATCGGCATTCTAGGGGTGATGTTTTGAATATCTCACCGCCCGCCTTTACTTCCCAAATCATTCCCTGGTACCAATTTTAGGCTGGGTCGAACTGTGAGACCAGGTAAATGTAAAACTAGCTAGCTTCTGCACTACGTGACACCCTTCTTTAAGGGTAAAATTGCGGTAGCAAAAATATTCCAAACAATAATAACCACGCATTATCTTGTAACTTGTCAATATTGTTGTTAAGGATGTCAAGAGTATTATGCACATGACATCATGGTGCAGACGAATATGGTGACGTCACAAGTACCGTTTAAAGATGGTAGCCCAACTTTTGACATGCACCAAGGAGAAACAGCGTTCTGTTATCTTTTTTTTGTTTGTTTGTTTTAAATTCAGTGAAGGGGTGAAACCTATAGATAATCGTCGGCAAATGAAGGTCCAGTATGGTGATGAATGCCTGTCAGTCCAGTAAGTGTATGAGTGGAGTTTCAAAACGGTATGACTTCTATGACAGACTGTTCACGATCGGGCCAGGCACACCGAGTAGTGACCTCAGAGAATCTTTTTCTACAGGAATCCAAGCACTTTATCAGTTCTAGAGAACTTGCATTGAACGCAGTGGTAACTACCTCGAAAAATTATATATTTGTTCTTCACTTGTTCAGAATGTATTCACCACTTTATTGCACACAGAAGCTACCTACCTAAATGTTCCAGTCTCATCCCATAGACCCCCCCCCCCACCCCCCCCCCCCCTGCCAAGGAGAATCTTTCACAGTGCACGAACTCAACAAGACATACGAGGCTCTCAGGGCGTATATTCCAGAACCAAACATGCTATACCTATTACTCCGCGGGTTTGTATTCTACTTTTGAATTGTGTGCCTGGCCAGCGGTCTATTTGGAGCGTTATTTTCGATTTCCAACTGCCGACGGATTCTTAACTTGCGCACCGTGCGCACGACTCTCCCTAAATTTTCGCCCTAGTCCAAGACGACTGGACGTCCGATCCACAACTCCAGGATTAGTATGATTCGTAAGAAGTACACCGTGCATTCTTCTTTTGTAATAATCTAAACAATCCACACTTTTAATCAACCCAAGTCTGTACCACCGAGAGGCGGACGTCAAAACCCATAAGCCAATCCACCCGGCATCCTTTTCCCTCCCCGTTTCTGAACACTATAAGGACGCTCTGGTTATTGAAATGTACCAACACGGACTGTCGAAATATATATATATATATATTATATATATATATTATTTTCATATCCTTACAGGACGCCGCAATTAACCCCATCATTATATCTGAATAACGCCGGCACGTTTTCAAACTCTTGTACTCACACCAGATACTGTTTTTGGACATATAGAGACGTAACAGAGTCCTGATCGTTCGGGTCCCATCGATTGACGGACGTCGGTCGCGGCGATTGAGCAATCTTGAGCATAGCCTACGATGGGTAGCGTTGTGATGTTCTATTGTGATAATTTGGTGTGTCCAGTGTGTGCCACGTGGTTACACACCCGCTTCACACGCGTGATCCGGGACTGTTTCTGGATCCGGTCAGGGATATGCACTACTGACGAGCTCAAATGAGGGCGAAACTCGAGTATAGTGCTTCCATATTGACGTGGATAGGCCTTAGGTTCATACCAGAATGTGATCGGCGTTGCCAGTAGTGGGTTGTGCTCAATATTTAAATTTTTATCATTATCAATTATTATCATCATATCCACTGACATCTATGCAGTGAATGTTGCCGGTAATGGATGTGCAGTAATTCCTGTCCGAACATTTGTTTTAATCTGTATTTGACTGACACGTTACTTTATTTGGAAAATTCACTGTGAGGTCCCATCTCTCCCATGGTGGGCAACCATTCCTTCATGTTTGTCCCGCACCTCACTCTTCTGCCTCGTGAGCTGTTCGCCCTGGTTATCAAGTTATCCGCCCCATTGACCGTAACAGTCTCCGCCTCCCAAGGCTGGACATTACTATGAATTCCTCCACAGATCGCTCGTGTAATGTTGCGCTTCTCTTACACAGAAAGTGGACCGAGTACAATCTCCAGGAGAGACATAATTATTTCTTCCAATCAGTACGGCTACGGGCTCAACCCAGCCTCATAAACATGGGTCCCAGATAATTTTCAGAAGTTTTCTAGACATTGTCTCCACATAAACAGATTCACTCGTATTAATTGAGGCTCACAGAAGTAGAAGAGGTGGATTTATTAAAGGATACACTAGTTAGTTATTTTCATATCCTTACAGGACGCCGCAATTAACCCCATCATTATTTGGCTGTCTGTGATTTATTGGCAAGTTTACATTAAGTAGTTTGCTATTGCTTTCTGAATGACCGGCACTCATACCATCTTATGAAAAACAACACAAGGCGGCCTGCGGCCAAATTACTCGCAGCTGTGTTTCGACAGCGGTTTGCGAGATTGCGAATTGCGTCCGTAACTCTTTCTCCACAGAGCCGAACACTAGACAATATGGAAATTAACAGCTATAGTTACTATTCCGGAGCTCGAACCTACGACAGGTGTGAATTCCGACATGGTAATTATAGCTTTCCATTTTATTTTGTGTCTAGTGTGTCCTCTGCCCGCCTCAGTGGCTTTGTTTTCAATGAACGCAATTTCACAATCCCGAAAATTCTAATTCGAAATCTGCTGCAGTCGATTTGGAAGCAGACCGCTTTGCGTATATTTTCAAAACTGTATGAACGTCGGCGTTCAGAAAGCAATGGCAAACTACTGAAAGTAAAATATTGAAAACAAAGAAAGAAATAGCGAAAAAAATGCTTGAGTTTTATACGACGTCATGTAAAAGACACGAAACTAACTTGTATTATGAATGTGTCCTCAAATCTCAACTTCTTTATTCTACTCATATGAACGCCAATCAATACTTGTGAACGTGTGCATTTACTGGCTACGTGGCCTGAAGAGTTCAGTATCAATTGATAAGAATTGTTTGGGAAATAAATCGAGGAGGAAAGGAATTGGCCACCCCACCTCATACATCGGGGCGTAGAATATGTTGAGGCCTAAAACTTCACACCCATACGGCAGTATCTACTATGGGACTACCTTTACTTATTATTCCTGTAATTTAACTAGTCTGCCCAAACCGTGGCTACTACCATACATCAGGGGTATCCCTGGAGTCAATCATGGACGATGGACAGGAGCTCGTCATGGACGATGACAGGAGCTCGTCATGGACGATGACCGGAAAACCGTGACCACTGACGGACATGAGCGGTATCCGCGTAGTCAGTCTACTCGACATGGACGATGACAGGAAAACCACACTGGCTCTTGACTTTCCAACATGATATAGCTGCCACTTCCAGTGAATCACCAGCACTATGTCCACACTCTGTTAGATAATAATTATAATGATGTTATGTTGTTTGTCCATCAAGAATGATGATGACCATTCATTTCATCCAGTGGGGTTGAAGGTATGGAGTCGTGGGTTCTAAGATGGCTGATAAGGCCTATTATGGCTCGAAAAGTTCTTTGACAATGTGGGCAAAGAATGCTTGACGTTTCTGGAGGAGGTTTTCCTGCAGTGGTTTTTCTGTCCTGCCTTTCCTTCACAGCTCTTGCAGTCCTGGTTGCCTCACATATGACTGCACCTTGCGTAATGATGCACGCCACGAATTTCGGTCTCTGGCTGCAGCCTCCCAGGTGTCATGATGAATTCCAAAAGCATTCAGTGAGATTTTCAGAGTGTCTTTAAAGCGTTTCCTCTGGCCACCTTGGGAGCGTTTACCACAACGCAGTTCGCTGTAAAAAATTCGTTTAGGGAGCCTGTGATCTGGCATGCGAGTCAAGTGACCAGCCCAGCGAATCTGATTCTTCATCAGGACTTCAGTGTCTGGAATCTTGTCTTGCCATTTAATCTTCAGTAGCTTCCTTAGGCAGACTGTGTGGAAGTGGTTTAATTTCCTAAGCGTGTCGCTGATAAACAGTCCAGGTTTCACAAGCATATAGCAGTGTGGATAATACAACTGCTTTGTAGACTTTTAGCTTTGTTTGCAGGCTTATTCCAGTTCTATCCCATACATTCTTGTACAGTCTGCCAAAGGCCGCGCTGGCCTTGGAGATTCTTGCATTCACTTCATCATCAATTGTGGCAGCTTGTGACACAGTGCTGCCAAGATAGGTGAATTTGTCCACAACACTTAGTCTATGATCATTCACTTTGATATTCGGCACAGTGTGATTATTCCCTGGAGCTGGCTGGTACATAACTACAGTCTTCTCCAAGTTGATATTGAGCCCAAAGTTGGCACAGGCATGTGAGAAAGCTGAAACATTATGTTGCATGTCCGCCTCTGAGTTGGCGTATAGAGCGCAATAATCAGCAAACAGGAGCTCTCTAACGGTGTCGCTGTTAATTTTGGTTTTAGCTTTCAGCCTTCTGAGATTGAATAACTTTCCATCCATATGGTAGTTGATGTCTATTCCAATGTCGTCGTTCTCAAAGGCATTCATCAACATGGCTGAAAACATGAGGCTGAACAGTGTTGGTGCCAGGACACATCCTTGGTTCACTCCATTGGTGACAGGAAAGGGCTCAGACAGTTCACCATTTTCCTGTACTCTTGTCTGCATGCCATCATGAAATAGCCGCACTATTTGGACAAACTTTCGTGGACAGCCATATTTTGCCATAATCTTCCACAGTCCTTCTCTGCTGACTGTATCAAAAGCCTTGGTAAGATCAATGAAAGTGGAGAACATTTCGCAGTTCTGTTCCTGACATTTCTCTTGCAGCTGCCTTGCAGCGAAAATCACGTCAATAGTTCCACGTTCTTTTCAGAAGCCACATTGACTCTCAGGAAGAAGACCTTGATCGAGATGGGCTGTGAGGCGATTGAGAAGAATTCTGGCGAGTATCTTCCTTGCAATTGAAAGCAAGGAGATGCCTCGGTGGTTGTCACAGGATTGGCGGTTTCTTTTACGTTTGTAAAGGTGGACTATTGACGCGTCCTTGAAATCTTGTGGTATGGTCTCGTTCACTCATATGTTTGTAAAGACTTGGTGAAGCTGCTCTGTTAGGACCGGCCCACCTGCCTTGTATATCTCTGCTGGGATGGAGTCAGGACCAGGTGCCTTGCCGCTGGAGAGTTGCTGGATGGCTTTGTTTACTTCCACTATGGTTGGCAGGTCATCAAGTGTCTCATTGGTGGGAACTTGAAGAAGGCAGTTGATGGTTTCATCATCGAAGAAGGAAGTTGCATTTAAGATGTTGCTGAAATGATAATTATAATGATAGTCACCATCTCTCAACGGAGCTTGTATTTACAATATTTTAACACTCAAATGTATGTTATAGTTATGGCTAGATGCTCGCCTACCATACCGGTGGTCTTGGGTTCGAACCTTTAAATTGACCTTGGCTTCTTTTTCGAATCAGTCGAAATGGGTACCGAGGAATGTCTTGAAAAGTAAAGGCAGCAGACGTGATACCAACCATATCACTGACTGAGTGCCGTTTGGTATATGAAAATATGGCTCTGACTCCACATGCCCAACTCGCTTAAGCATGTACACGGGACCTTCACTTATTTACAAACCCGTAACTCATCTCATGATGGCATAAACATATAATGACAATGTGTTGATTGTGCACGGGTCTATAATATTGATTTTCTCAACCGCGTATTCCCACAGCTGTGTGATCTGACAAAATACATAGAAGCACAGCTTGACTGAACAGTTCTTACATAAGTTCTTTCAGCCTCAATTAGCGGGACAACCAGCTTTATGTGTTCCGTATCGCTGAAGATGCTATCAGATGCAAACGTTTCAGTACAGCAAACTACACACAGGAACTGAGAATGTTGGCGAAATGTGAGGCTATAGAAACCAAGAGATTAATAAATGAGTACATATTGATTGGTGGTGTGTGTGTGGTCCTGGCAGATGGTTAGTCGGTGATTTAGGCAAACAAGAACACCGTTGTAATCGTTATTTTGTGATTTAGGCAAACTAGACAGCCGTATGGATCGTCAGCTAGTGATTTAGAAACGTCGGCTGTTTAGGTCGTGACAAAATGATGTACACAAACTAGGCGGCCGTCTAGATTGTTAGTCAGTGATTTAGACGGCTGCTAGTTTGTCTAACTCACTGGCAGAAATCTAGACAGGCGCCTGTCTAAATCGCCATGTAAAGATCTAGACAGTCACTTTGTCAAATCACTAAAAACGATATAGACCAGTATTTCCCAACGTGGGGCCCACACCTCACGGGGGGGGGGGGGGGGCAATTCGATTGTTAAGGGGGGCAATTCGAAAATGGAAGAAGTCGGCTGGATATAACAAAACGGGTAGACTTGAGACAGAAGTTAACTTAATTGGAACCTGACATAAAATCTCCTTGCAGCAAGCATCAAGCGCACTGATCTCACTAAATTTAAATAATAAATGATTACTAATAATTAAAATAATATAGAAAAATCTTTCATTAAAATTATTGTGTACTTGAATTGCAGTTCTCCATTGTCTTCTTCTTCAGCATTCCGAGCCATTGAGGTTCTTTGCTGCAGACACAAGCCGTCTCCATTCGTCTCTCTGGTTGACCTTCTCGTGCCAGTCGTTGATTCCAAGTGCTTGTAGGTCTGTATATATTATCTCTCCACCGTCTTCTTGGTCTACCTCGGGGTCTACGGTCATTTATTTCCTTAGTGTAAGCGAGTTTTGTTTCCCTATTATCTTCCATTCTTTCTATATGCCCCAGCCATTGCAGTCTATTGGCCTTCATGATACCAGTGATTAGCGGGGACTCAAACAGATCATAAATGTCTTTGTTGCTTCTTCTTTTCCACTCTCCACTTTGTGTATCCCTAATGGGCCCAAAGATGCGTCTTAAAATTTTGTTCTCAAAGGTTTGTAACAAGGCTTCGTCTCCTTTAGTTGTACTCCAGGTTTCAGAGCCATACAGCACAACTGGTCTAATCAGTGTTTTGTATATTGTAGTTCTCCATTATATGTTTTGAAAATTTACTTAATGTGTTTGCTCAATAATTTCCTAGCGATTTCTTCCTAAAACCTATCATTCAAGTTTCTTTAGTGAACTTTTCAATTTTTGAATATTAAAAATAATGTATATGTTGGGGGGAGGGGAGGGGGGGATAAGAATTTTAGAAAGGCTTGGGTGGGGCATAGCACAGAAAAGGTTGGGAAACACTGATATAGACGGTCACTTAGTTTGTCTGAATCACTGACAAAGATCTAGACGGCCACTTGTCTAAATAACCCAATAACGATCTAGACACCTGCATCATCATCATCATCATCATCATCATCATCATCATCATCATCATCATCATCATCATCATCATCATCATCATCATCATCATCATCATCATCATCATCATCATCATCATCAAGTGCCAGCCGGCGTAGGCGTTCATGTCTCTCCACAGATAACTGTCTTTGGTGTCATGGATCAACTTTGCTGATGATATTCCTCCATGCCACCGTCTGAATCCATCCAGCATAATTTCTCTTGGTCTGCCTCTGCCTCTCTTCCTCTTGATCTTTCAAATTGTCACGATGTTCTCCAATGCTTCTCTTCTCATCATATGACCAAAGAAAGCTGTTTATATATTTCTTATTGTTGTATACAATGTTCTAGTTTCATTTGCCTCTTTCAGGCAATCGTTGTTAGTTACTCTGCCATTCCAAGGAATTCTCAACATTCGTCCCCGGAACCATATCTCTGTTGCTTCCAAGTTCTTCCTTATTTGTTCATTTACATTCCAAGATTCACGGCCTAACAGTAAAACTGGTTCTATATGCATGCCATATAATGTTCTTAATCTCTGTTGTACATCTTCCATCTGATGTTATAAATGCCCCAAGGTATTTACAATTATCCAATTGGTTAAGAATGCTCCCTTTTATTTCCATTTCACATTTTGGTGTCACCGTTTTCTTTGATATCACCATTGTTACTGTTTTCTTGATATTCAAGGAGAGTTCTTTCTTTGCTCACACTGTTACTACAATGTTCAACAATTGTTGTAGATCCTTTGCATTATCCGCCATCAACACTGTGCCATCTGCATGGCGTATATTGTTTATATTATAACCTCCGATTAGTATTCTTGGGTTCTTATTGATCTCTCTCATTATTATCTCGTTATTGAGGGAGAAGAGATCCGGTAACAAAACACATTCCTGTCGTACCCCTATCTTTATTTGTTCATAATTGTTCTCTTTATTTCCCATTTTAATTGCTACTTGGTTTCAGTAAATATTCCTTATTATTCTGAGATCTTTCCCATCAATGTTAATATCTTCCAACATTTTAAACAGTTTATCATGTTTTACATGTTTTACTTAATCAAATGACTTGGCATAGTCTGTAATGCAGAACTACATGCGTTTCTGTGTCTCTATTGATATTTCTATTAGCGTTCATAATCTATATCTATAAAACAGAGTGTATGTAGCTTTGCTTGTTTGTTTGTTTGTATTGGTTGCGTTCGATAACGGTACATCCGATTGAGATGAAATTTTCTACACGTCTTCCTTTCATTCCTGTGCAACCGACTATAATAGTTTCTTAGTGTAAAATCTTCTACTTATTTAATAACATTTACTTTTTCATTTTCATTATATAATTTCTATATAGCAGGGGGACTTCACTCTAGAAAAGTTATTTCAAGGGGCGTAACTTTTAATAACATTTCTATATAATTTATAGTCATATTGTTGGACTTACTTGCACTATTGTTAAACTCTTTGTCTATAGTTATTTTCAGGCATATGAGTTATAATAAATAATGATATAATCTTTAAGGTATTTTCAAAGTTTTCATAAAAATAATGCATAATGCATAACATTGTATCCCATCTTTTTCTGCTTAAAGAACTTATCAACTGTCATGTCGGTGATTAAAAACAGTTTTCATTAAAAATAATGAATGGTGTGTGGAAGGACATTCTTTTAAGTTACTGTGCGCCAGGAGCTGGGCGAAACCACGCCGGGTCAGATAGATAGACAGACAGACAGATAGTCGGGAACGGAAGCTTATTTGACTACTTATATGAATTAAATGACATGCTCCCCACCAGGGACTGGGTGAAGCCGGGCCGGGTCAGACAGACAGACAGACAGATAGACAGACAGACAGTCGGGAACGGGAGAGCTTATATGACTACGTATATGAATTAAATGAGATGCTCCCCACCAGGGACTGGGTGAAGCCGGGCCGGGACAGACAGACAGATAGACAGACAAACAGATAGTCGGGAACGGGAGAGCTTATATGACTACGTATATGAATTAAATGAGATGCTCCCCACCAGGGACTGGGTGAAGCCGGGCCGGGTCAGCTAGTATATATATATATATATATATATATATATATATATATATATATATATATATATATATATATATATATATATATATATATATATATATATATATATTGTTTGTACCCTTTCCTTCCACAAATTCATCTTCACCGATGTTTCATTTTTACTTTCTTTCTCGTTCTTCTCGTTATAACATTATAATTCTGACTAGAACCTTAGTGACATAGTATATGAGGTTATTGTGTGAAAATCTTCTCATTTAATTGTTCTTAGTCTTTTTGTTATAGCTATAAATACATATCACTCGGTAAATATCCGCTGCTGTAAATATTATTCAACAATTTGATTAGTATATCTACTACAAATTCTCCCAGTACTTCTAATTCTTTTTCTGTGTGATACCATCTGGCACAACTGATTTTACTTGCCTAGTACATCAACAGCAGCTGAAAATGCTGGTGTTGACTGCAACGTCCCGTAAGGGATACGCAACAAAATTTTTAAAATTTTAATATGTTTGACAGCGTCAGAAACTTCTTCTTTTAGAATAGGTGGACCTAATAAGTTACTTTTTTCTGTTAATTATTCCCTATGTCCATCATATAATTCTCGTATATACTCATTCCACCTCTTCATTATATTACCTTCCTCCAATAATATATGTCCTGTTCTTGATTTCAAACATCTTGTATTTACTCTTACTTTTCTACCAGTGAGCTCACTGATTTGTCTGCCCATATTTTGTGTATCTTTAATAGAATTTAAGTCAATTTTCGTGCACTGCTCTTTTAACCAACTTTCTTTTGTCTTCACACTTTTATCACTTATTTATTATTTATCTTATCAAACTCTAATTGGTCATTTTACTCAGTTTTCTTTCGGTCATCAACTTTAAGATTTCTTCAGTCACTCTTTCCCCCCCCCCCCCCCCCCCCCCCCCCCCCCCCCCCCCACCTCTTAGGTTTATTTCCGGTAATATTTCTTTGCTTTTTTGATGAATGGAGTCCCTTAACCGACTGCTTTGTTTGTCTAAGTCACGTAATAACAATCTAGACGGCCTTTTAGTTTGCCTGAATCCCTAACCTAAATATTGTTCTGTTATGTTTTAAATTGGCAGTGAGAGGAATGAGCCTGGTGGTTAGAATCTAGATACTAGTTTGTTTGTACGCGTCGTCTCAATGAAGCGACATTTCTTATTATTGTTTGTTCATTTGCTACTTCTCAAGTTTTGTCGTTGCCTTGAGTTCGCGCGAACTTCGCTATAAACCTGCATCTCTCATCAGTGTCCTCAGCAGGAGACAAGCCAACGTTTACTCGCGTTTCCCAATTTCGCATGACTAATAAGAAATCTTAAGATGTATGATCTCATTATTTCAGCGTTGCCGCCAATTAACCCCAATTGTGGTAGAAATTCCACGTTACCTTGACGACATATAGTAATGTTTGGTTTACGGTGAGCCGTGCTGTTGTATGGGAAAATTTAAATACTTCGGAGATTGTGTTCATTTGGCCCTATTGCAATAGCATCCATTTGTTTAGCATTTCTGATGCTAAATTCAATTAATATTTTTTACTACGAAGTGTACAATAGCGATGGGTTTAAACTAACAGTATATGGTAATTTGTGGCTAAGGGCTTGTGAACGCAGTTTGTGAACCCGTATACCCGGGTTCGAAACACAGCGGTGCTGTGTTTTTTTCGAAAAAGGTATAGGAGCCAGTAGTTCAGAAAGCAATGGCAAACTACTGAACGTAAATTTTGCCCAGGAATCACGAATAGCGAAAATGCTGGGGTTGACTGCTACGTCCTGTGAAGGACATGCAAGTTAATTTTCTAATTTTTTAATATGGTAATTTGCTAAAAAGTGTGATTCCTACATTCACCTTGTTAAATAGAGGCCATTGTCAGGTTATTAATCCGCATAACTTCAATGGAATAAGGTTTGAAATAATGTGAAAATACTGAGCGTCTGCAGTGTTGAATTTGAATACCTTGAATCAAATGTTGAATTTGAATCCCCTATAAATGAAATGTAATATGGTAAAATTAACTAGAGGATCGTCTTCGTTTTCTGTCTCGACTGAACTCAAACCCCACTGGTGTCCTCAGTAAAAGTTAAGTTTCAGATTCAAGACATGCTCGTAGAGTCTTTGCTGAAATACAATCGGATGATGGCACGTTTGTTTACGTATATGTTGATATTTTTCAAACTGGTTGAGATTGTATACAATTAATGGGCGACTAGTGGCTCTTGTCTCTCTCTCTCTCTCTCTCTCTCTCTCTCTCTCTCTCTCTCTCTCTCTCTCACACACACACACACACACATACACACACGCGCGCGCGCGCACAAACACACACTCAAGGACTCTTACAGAGAGAGAGTGTCCGTAAGAGAAAGAACGTGAATATAGAGAGAGAGAGGAGAGAAGAGAGAGAGAGAGAGAGAGAGAGAGAGAGAGAGAGAGAAGAGAGAAAGAGAAAGAGAGAGACAGAGACAGAGACAGACAGAGAGAGAGAATCTGTTTAACATTTGTTAAATTTTGTGATACATATGATATTTAAGCAGTTATCTCTTGTTGACAAACTAAACATTATGACCAGATCTTGATTTGCAAGATGGTGATAGGCATCATCTGTCATTTTCTTGTGTAACAGGGTGGTCCCTTGTCCAGTGTGCCATATACGAGTTTGGCAATCTGAAGAGGTATATCTCTAATATATGACATGTTTGCAAGGCTGGTTTTTGTAATATTAAATATATTACAACTCTGATGCAACAGTTGTCTGAAATGTAACATAAAATGAAAATGCAATACACATATCATGTTCCTATGATCTCTGCTATGTGTCAGTTCGTCATGTATCATTTCTGGTGTTTACTTGAGCTAGTTAGTCGCATGTCCTTTACTGGACGTCACAATCAACCCCATCGTTTACTGGTTGTTTGTGACATGAAAAAAAAACAAAACAACAACAACAAAGAGAACACCGCAGGGCTCTTCACGGCTGCCACAGTTTTCTCCAGCTTCTCTCGCAGTTTAATGTGACCTCAACAATGACGATTGTCTTCTACACAGAATCGTAGTTTCTTCGTCTTCAGGAGTTAACCACATTTACTAATGGCCACTGTTTCTGGAAGGACATTTTCACATTTATCAGTGTTTTGAGTTGACAGACTGAAGTCAGCTAGAATCTTTAATTCGCAAAACAATTAAAAAAAATATTATGACACTGATAATAATGTTTGTTTTGATTCAAGAAACCAGCTACGTTCTTATATCTTCTTCAATCTTTGTCCCGTAGAAAGTCACCATAAGTTCTTTTGGCGGATTATAAAGAAATTAACTATTCATGATTTTCATTCAATTAACGAATTATCTTAGATTTATGAATTGTAGTAACGTTAACTTTAGGATTAATTGTTTCAAATATTGATGAGTTATTTCAATTGAAATACGCGTAACATTTTTAAAAGTTGTCTTGGAATGAACGAGCTGTGATATAATCAATATATTAACCTAAATAAATAAATAAATAAATAAATAGTCACAAAGCAGGTTCATGCTGTTGATCTGTGTTGTGATAGCGCTATCCCAGCTTTAAGACCCGAGAGCAAGAAGGAATAGATGGCCAATCTTTCCCTCGCAATGGCCAGCGACGAGTCCAGGTGTTGAACCCTTGTCCCACAGTACTCACGACATTACCAGTACAGTTCGCTATCAATTTCGCTAGCACGAAAATAATTAATATATTATTTCAGAACTGTCTGCTAGTTAATTAGTTGTCATGAAATAAACCATCGTAAATTCATCAGGTAATACAGAATTAATGAAATGCATACCAGATAAATTATCATATAATTAATGAATGTTACTAAAATTTATTAGGCAAGTTAGAATGAGCGTTGCTTGAATTTGTCCGCCATATGAACGCCCGTGCGGACGCACGCACGCACGCAGGCTCCCGCGCGCGCGCGCACACACACACACACATTTAGCAAATATAAAATACAGTGCATGACTATAAAAAAAAAAAAAACCAGCTGTAATATCAAAAAATGTGAAACGTATTGAAGTATTGTTAAATGGGAGAATTTATTCTTGGGTTATAAATATGAGTATATAAAGTAAAAACACACACATTTGGCTAATGTTACATACATGAAAGATACTTTGAAACGAGGGACGGAAAATGCACTGGAAGCTACGGGATTACACTTCAACGCAGACTACGAAAAAAATAGGAATGAAATAAAAACAACACTAATTATATTAAAAGCCCTAGCTGGTGGCTTTGTCTAAAAAAAAAACTTTCAACTCTATCACCAGCATCACCTGTCATCGCAGGCACACATAATACATCTCCTGTACACAATTAGAAGAAATGGCGGTTTAAAAACCTTACAACTCAAGGATTTTTAGGTCTCTAAGAAATGTTAATGCAGCGAATCATTGCCACACTTTCTTTCCAAAAGTTTATCGTGTGTTATTCTTCTCTGAGCATTGGCAGTTTATATCGAACTCGATGTCAACCCAGAACGAAAGTGACCTCATGCGTGGTAAATAAAGATGCCGAGCCTGACATATTCACTCAACCACACAAAGACTTTCTTCTCCTATCCTAGGATACAGGGGACATGTTCGGACATTTTTGTCATGGGACTTAATTATTCACATTTGTTTGATTTACCAATTAAAAGCTTTAAGAGGCTGCACGAGGAATGGAACTAGGAGCTTTATCACTGATATGGTCGAGATGAACTCTGGAGATGCCATCTGATATAATTAGAACACTTACACCAGTGCAGATAAATCGGTGTGAATAATACAAGGGAGCGCGGGGTTTCAGATAAGGACACTACCACAGTAACATAGACACAGGCGAACGTTGCGGTCGAAGTTTTTATCAACAGAACAACTAACACGAAACAATTTAAAATATTTTTAAAAACGGACATAACAAAGGAATACTTTAAATAACGAAGATAAAAACAATAGATTGCACGATTTATTGCCTGGCATATTTCTCTGCATCTCGACAAGTACATAGTGCAGAATTCACACAACATGAAGTAATCAGATACACCCTTCAATAGCCGCAGAACTATCATTATTAATCTGTATTGTTGTTGTTTGTTTGCATATCCTTTACAGGACATCGCTGTCAACATCAGCATCTTTCGGCTGATTGTTATTTCTTGGCAAGATTACGCTCAGTAGTTTGCCATTGCTTTCTGGGCGACCGGCTCACATACCCCTAAGTTACCGACGCGGTTAGAACCGCTACCGATTCTCGCCGTCTTCACGTTACTCACGAGAGTATATGGGATTACGAAGAAAGTCGCTAACCCCTAGGCCAGGGAGATCGGCTGAAAGACAGGATAGTCAGTTAAAAATTACAGTGGTAGACAACTGAAAGTACTGTGCGAATATGTATATATTTCAGCTCGAAGGATTTATCTAATCATTTTACTGTATGTTGTGTGTTTTCTGCAGTATGCACCCGACGAAATGCAGCGAAATATGCCAGGCAATAAATCGTACAATCTGTTGTTTATGTCCTCGTTATTCAAATGAATACTTATTTTTTACTTATCCGTTGAGCTTCTAGATTTCTGGTTTTATTCGAACACTCTTAACAGCTAGCCCACATAAACCCTGTTTTTCGATATCACAGTAATAATACCTCTAAGAGTAACAAGTGTTAGGCTTATGGAGGTCGAATGGCATCAGATAATTATTAGTAAATGAGTGGAGTGAGAAAGGTACTCTTTTCGGTGGTTACCATACTGACTTTACAAAACCCAGGACACAGAGTTAAGGAAACTTAGCATAACTATTATTTGCTCCGTGTCTGAGATATCTTTTGAAGATTCTTTTGAGTAATTTAGACTACGCCAAATTATACATCATATTTTATTCTATACTACAATGAAGATTACTCTCTCCCTCTCTCTCTCTCTCTCTCTCTCTCTCTCTCTCTCTCTCTCTCTCTCTCTCTCTCTCTCTCTCTCTCTCTCTCCTTCCTCTCTCTCTCTCTCTCTCTCTCTCTCTCTCTCTCTCTCTCTCTCTCTCAGACTCTAACACACCCCATCGGAAGCATCGAATACATGGCCACCAGATCGCCATGCAAATGCACTAACCCCTACACTACAGCGCCTTCCCTTACTCAGTAAAAAATAATAATAATGGTCACATATTATTCAAAAGGAGACATTAAAGTAAGTAACTAGAGACAGCAATGGCAAGCTGTTGAACGTAAAATTACCTCGAAAATCAACCTGGAGTTGATTGCCACTTCCTGCACAGGTCATGCAACGTTAAAAAAAACAAAACAACGCAGGTCAGGATGGCCGAATGGATAAAAACGTATGTTCTTAAACATCCGGGCAACCCCAACACCGGTCAATTTGACTAAAATGTTGGCCTATCGTCCTTGACTTGGGGACGTAATTTACAAGTACCTCTGAAGTTGGAGTGGGTTCGCCTGATGGCGAGGGACACTGTTAATAGGGAAAGCTAACTCACACGCAAAATTCAGCCCAGGAGTATTGGAAGTAGTGTGTTTGGACTACGCTTGAGTTCAAAGCGAGCGGGCGGAAAGAGAAAAGGCAATCTGTTTAAGGCCTTGAAGCCTAACTTAGGCATGTGTTGCTAGTGCCATATTTTAATAGATCAATCGGCACTCTAGCGGCGGGGGGGGGGGGGGGGGTGGTGGTGGTGGTCAATATGGTCATTTTACACTGGTCGACCTGGGAAAGCTAGATGAATATATCAAGCACGTCCGCTTCAATGTGAAGTAGAACCCTCCAAAACAAGAAGAAATAGCACGTATTAATAGATCATGTGGACAACAGCGCGACATGGCAGGATTACATTGATAAATTGAGAGCCATATCTAAACGTCTAAACAATGAATGTCTCGTTCTATAAGCTGCTCCCAGCTTCTCTCTTTCTCTCTGTGTTTCTCTGTCTATCTGTCTGTCCGTCCGTCCCTCCGTCCAATTTATAACAATGTTGTCTTCTTAAATGCTTACCTTTCGTCTTCACCCCTACCCCGCTCCCACCCCACCTCATGTTATGATTGTCATCAAGGCAGTGTGTCATTCAGGAGCCGGCACAGTAACTAGCACATGTACCTGTTAGCCCAGCTGTCATAATTTCGAATTCGCGTCGTAGCGTTTTCTGAAGAAAAAAAAAAATGGACGTGGAAACGCATGTCGACCTAGGCTAAAATGAATGTTAGAACATGTCTTGAGAAGTAAAAGCACCAGCGTGATATTGACCACAGCATCTTCGTGTGCCGACTGATATAAACAATATGGCGCTAGCTCCGTGTACCCGATATGGTTCATGGCATATACAAATAATACTTTACTTTCTTAATTTTAAATTTGATATTTTGAATTGTGTATGTGTTTTAAATTTTTTTTTTATTACAGCCTAGAAAGCTAGACAAAAAAAATAATCCTATCTTCTTTTATACAGGTCATCACCCCGACGATGACGTGTCAATTACGTCATCACAGGAAAACTTTGACCCTGAAGAAGACGTGGACATGTGTGACGAAAGCGGCAAGCACCTTGACGACGAAGATAGCGACGACGATAAGAGAAATGAAGACGGCAACAACAGCAGCGACAGCAGCAAACAGGGCAAGCCCAGGCGAGCCAGGACGGCGTTCACCTACGAACAGCTGGTTGCGCTGGAGAACAAGTTTAAAACCACCAGATACCTGTCTGTGTGTGAGCGACTCAACCTAGCCCTGAGCCTTAACCTCACCGAGACTCAGGTGGGTGTCAGACTTAGAACATCAACAATACCTATATTTAACTTGTTCTTTACTTCTGCAATTCGATACATGTTTACGACCACTCCTTAAACTGAAGAGTTTTAAAACTCTGTCCCGAATGGCATTATACATTAACTCACCAAATCTGAGGGGGCTGCAGTAGTGTAATCGTTAGCACGTTTGCCTGCTAGTACGGCCGTTAAGGGTTCGAGTAAGTATGGAGGAAAATTCTAAAGATTGACGTCGGCTCTCATGATACTTGAATGAGATTTATTATATGGAAGTGGAAGACAAGTGAGAACTGTGTGTGTGTGTGTGTGTGTGTGTGTGTGTGTGTGTGTGTGTGTACACATATGTATACATGTGGGTTTGTGTGTGTCGGCGACTGTGGCTTAGGGATTGATGAACGTATTTCCACAATTCTCCGACATACCGAGATACCACATAGAGGGTTCGAAATCAACCACATGCAGTTTGGAAGCAGATCGCTTTGCGTTGATTTCGATGGTATGAATGTCGGTCGGTCAGAAAGCAATGACAAACTACTAAACGTAGAATTGGTTGGTAAATCACTAACAACCAATACATGCTGGGGTTGGTATGAATCTCCTGTAAAGGAAATACATACATGCATGCACACACACTAATCCTGTGAGTGATTGATCGATGTTGATATTTCATCGTGATTAAAACTAACTCATTTTGCAGCTAAATTCAGAGTTTAATAAAATTCGAAATTCAGCGTCTTATGAGATTCGAAATTCAGTGTCTTATGAAATTCGAAACAAGTTCTTTACAAACACACGTGTATGCTGTCATATATCAAATACAATAAATACTCTTGTCATCTTTAGCAGATGACATCAGTTATAAAGATTCATTCTAGTTAACTTGAATTTATGTTAGTTTATCACCTCAATTATAAGCATTTCCGTTTCCGTTGGCATGATTCTCTTTAAATTGATCACATCTTTGTATTTAAGTTGATCACATCAAAATGTCCGTTTAGTTAATTTGTTTCTCTTTTAGTTTATGACATGAGTTAAAAAAACATTTCTGTTTAGTTGATGTGATTATCTTTAAGTTGACCACCTCAACATTTCCGTTTAATTGATGTTATTCTCTTTGTTGAGGTTCACCTTCAATTCCCCACTTATATTCCTGTCGTAAATCACATAAATACAACGCCAACTCTTTGCACCAACGTGTTAAAGAGAATTATGCAAACTGTAAACATTATGTTTGTATTCGGTAAATAAAAACTTCAGATTAGGCCGCAGAAATTTAGCTTCAGTGCCAGTGTAGCGCAATGGCATTCACATCTTTCTCCCCAACCCTCGCCTTTCTTTTCTGTTGTCATTTGCTGGAATCCTCCTCGAGTCTTGGATTAGTTTTACTTACCTGGGCTTCTAGGCGACTCACCCTGAAGCGAATACCCTGCCATTTCCCGACAAGCAAAAGCGACCATGATATATTTACCATATCGCTTATCGGATGTTGATGGGTCTTACAAAATATGAGAGCTGCACCATATATCCGATAATCCTCCATGCGTACTTTTACAACTTTTAGGCTTGCTCGATTCTCTTTGTCAGAGGGTTTCTCTTACGCACCAAAACACGAGACGACATTCTCCTTCGCCGACATTCGAATAGGTTTGGCGAAGGACTGCT
Source organism: Cepaea nemoralis (assembly GCA_014155875.1). Classification (NCBI taxonomy): domain Eukaryota; kingdom Metazoa; phylum Mollusca; class Gastropoda; order Stylommatophora; family Helicidae; genus Cepaea; species Cepaea nemoralis. The sequence goes on along the minus strand of JACEFZ010001127.1, from coordinate 272,395 downwards.
GTCCCAGTATCAAAAATGAGGACCGGGGAGGCAGAGTTCTAATATCTTTGGATATACCCTTATTGATAACAATTGCCCGCTTCGCCCAATCCTTTCTGCACTCTCATTTCCTTGTCACCATCATCCTCACGTGTCTTGCAGTCGAACACTGGAGGTCATGCTTCACCATCTCACTCGATGACTCGAATCTTGAATCAGGTCTGCGTTCTTGTCCCGATTACGCCACCTGGCGGGTCGCCCTGGTATTTATCTCTGTTTCTGTTTAACTGATTCAGTGCTGAAAAATAATATACCGTCAAATGTGACCTCCCAGTTAGACAGAAGGACGATATATCGCCGTACTGTGGTCATCTTATTAATTGTTTTGTTTCTTGGTGTCTTCCGCAATTTCAATGTTTAGTTAATGGGAATGCACATGATAATGCGTATTCATCTGTTTGTGTACCATGCTTGGTCCAAACCTACGTTTTGTGTGACACTGAATCAGTTAAGTAAACTGAAGCGAGTCCATCCACCCACAGACATGAACGACATACACGTAATAAGTAGCAGTATGATGAACAAAACAAAACATTTCAGAAAAAAATAAACCCCAAAAATGTCTGACAAGGTTCTAATTATATTTTCCTGCGCATTGAATGGGTTCGACCAGCACGGCGGAAATGTAGTATCGATTATTGATTGGCTGTTGTGGCCTGGTCAGATAACCGCAGCATTGTTTTGGCGAGCGTCGGCATATTTCATGCTTGGTCAGAATACACTGTTGTAGTTGAGTGGTTCTTGCTGGTTGAGCTCACCTTTTAGTTTGGTTGTCTGGTGAACATTATGTTTCTATATTTATTTCTTTGCATGTGATATGGTTTAATTACCGTCGTTGTTGTCTTAATGCGCTACATGGCGAAGAATATGACTATGATATAATTTATAACAGTAATAATAACAACTACGTTTTATAATCCGTAGTAAAGAAAAAAAATCAAGGGTCCTTATACATGATGTGAGACCTAAAACCACACGGAGAAGAGAATTACAGACAGAGATGAATAAACCTGGGAGGACATGGAGCTGCAGGAAATAGCAAAAGATGGGACAGTTTGGTAAGGTTTGGTTGAGGACTTATGCTCCATTGGGGATTGGGGGTAAAGGGCAGAAGAGGAAGAAGAAGTAAAAGAAGAAGGTACACGTCTTATGGCGTACTGGGTATACGGCGAACTACTGAACGTACAATTGTCTAGAACATTACAAACAGCCAATGAATGCTGGGATTGACTGAGACCTCCTACAAAATTCATGCAACTAAATTCAGATGTAATAGTACATGTAGAAGTGGTAATTGTAGCAGTCTTAGTAGTAGACATAATAATAACAATAATAATAATAATAATAATAATAATAATAACATAATAACCAATAATAATAGTAGCATTTGTGTAAAATGAAGAAGAAAAACAGTATATAGAAACAACAATTTGATTTCAACGAAAATAAAGACAATTATAGCATGGGTAGGATTAAGATTCTTAATCTGGACAGAAATGCACATTGGTATGATAGCACTTGCCACAACAACGATAACGATGGAAGTTAGTTAGTTAGTTAGTTAGTCGACAGATCATCCTCGTTGCACATCGAACCATTCAGTCCATAAGTGCTCGGATCCCCTCCTCAGCAAATCCCGCAGCGTGTAGCGGCTAACGACGCCAGTTCTGTGTTGGTTTATCAATCTTCTTTGGCTTCCTGCGTAGTGTTCTTGTTTGGCCACCCCTCTTTTAATTTGCTGCTCCCGCAGTCTGGCCATTGTTGTAGATTCACAGTTATCACTTGGTTCTCGCAAAAGTCTCACTTCTCGTAGAGCATTCAGAATGTCAGCCTGGTCCATGGCGCGTCCGCCCTCCACAGTAGCCTCACCTGCGAGCTTGTCAGCCCGCTCATTTCCTTGTACTCCCGCATGACCTGGCACGAAGATGAAACTAATCTTTGCCAGCCGAGACCACTTCAGAGGCAGCAACCATTCTCTTCGGATCGACCCCTCCTCTATCCTCTTGATCATGTTCATTGAGTCGCTAAGGAAACAAGCCCTAATGAATGTCTGTGTCTCGAGCCATGTTATTGCTTTACTTACTGCCATGACTTCCATGGTCAGGCTACTTGTGGTTTCAGTGAAAGCACCAGAGTCCTCCTTCACAATTCTCCCTCCGGCCCGAGCTGTAAAGGCCCATGAGCTTCTCACATGTCGGACGACCGACCCATCTGTGTAGATGACCGCGTCACCGTCTAGCGAATTCTCGAAAATCAACGCTTGTACTTCAGCCTCCACAGCAGCCGGATTTTCTTGTCTGCATTTTCTATCTAGTTGGATGCAAACTGAAAAGGATGTGCAGAAGTCTGTTGGCACTTGCACCCACTCCTCGCCAGGTTCTAAGTCCTCAAGTGAACACACCTGTTGAAGAATGTCTTCGGCTTGACCCATCCACGACCGTCCTCTTTTTAACCTGCTGCCCTTCACCTTCCTAATTTCACTATGCAGTGGATGTTGTGTGTTTGCGTTAATTCTGAGGTAGGCGCGTGCCCTGCAAACTTGTATTCTCTCTTCAATGGTTGGAAAATCAAGAAGGTAGCGCATCGCCCTGCATGCTGTATCTCTTGTACATCCAAGAATAATGCGCATAGCTTCATTCTGTATCCTTTCCATCCTTTCTATCTGCTTATGGCTGAGAGTCAGGATTGCCATTGCATACTCCAAAACAGACATGACCAGCCCCTCGTACAGAAGACATAGATGGCGCTGCTCACAGTTTGCTGCCGCCATCACCCGCATCGCTGCCAAACCCCGCTTGGCCTTTGTTATCACCTGGTCTATGTGCACATTATAAGCAAGGCTTCGATCAAACCGTATCCCCAGGTAATTCATTGCCTGCGTTCTTTCCACCGTCTCTGAACACAGCATTACAGTTGGTGTTGGATTGTTGACAATATGATTATTCAACGAGAACCAAGTCACTGTTGCCTTTGTTGGGTTGACCATTGCCCCAGCTTCATCACACCAAGTACTTATGCGATTGAGTTCGGTTTGTAGTTCCACAGCAACCTCCTCTCTATCCTTACCCTGACGATACACTAAAACATCATCGGCATACGACAATGTCCTGCCAGGTCCAGTGATCTGCTCACTGGTGATTCTCACTGTGTAGGCGTTGAACAGTACCGGAGATAATGGTGATCCCTGTGGTAGGCCAGGATATATTGTTGTTGGTTCCGAAGTCCAACTGCCACATCTAAAAACTACTTTCCGTTGGTAGAGGGCTGCAGCGATCCAACTAAGGAGGAATGGACTTACGTTTAGTTCAAGAAGCTGAAACATTAAAAAATCCAGTGGTACTCTGTTGTATGCGTCCTCAAGATCAATCGCTGCAGCAACGGTTTCAGTGCCTGAGTGGAAACCTTCATAGACATCATGGGCAAAGACTGCTGCATTGGTCCAGGTTTCTCTTTTTGGACGGTACCCACCCAGGGTAGGTGGGAAAACACCTTGCCTCTCTAGTTGGCTTGATATTTTCCTGGCAATTACCTTCTCCAGCAGCTTGCCTATTGTATTCTGCATGGTTATAATTCGATATCCCTGAATTTTTTTGTGGTCTTTGTCAGGCTTCGGCAAGGGAATCAGATAGCTGTGTAACCATTCCTCCTTGATGCTAGCACTCCCTATACTGTTGTTGTACATGTCTGCTAGTTTCTCTAGCTCATTGTCGGTACACCTATTTATGTCGTCGTATCTTATGCCATCAGGACCTGGAGCACTGTTTTTTGATCGTCGAAGCACAGCCTTGATTTCTTTCACTGTCACTGTGTCTTCCTCCGAAGTGTTCTGGGCCTTGCATCTGTCTGAGGTGACCTCCTTGGCCAGATTTCGGCCTCCCATGTCTGTCTGGTTGCCCTGCTCAAGGTAGCGTTCAAAGAGGGCTTTGCCCTTGTCCTCGTCAGTCCTCTGCCAGGTGAGGTCAGCACCTTGGAAGTCTGAAATGCTCTTATTCTTGACTACACCACTCATGCTTTTATGTAGTCGCCAGAACAATTTCAGTGACTTGTCTGTGCTTACTCTTTGACACACCTCTGCCCATTTTTCGCTTTTAACCACCTTGACCAGTTTTTTGAAATAGCTTACTTTTGTGTGCATCTCTCTTTCTAAGTGCAAGCAGGGACTAGGATGACCAGCTCTGTTCTTCTTGGCATTTTGCCATCTCCTTACAGCACTACGCTTATCCACCCAAGCCTTCTCCACCTCGAAACTCCACCACGGTGGCTGCTCCCAGCTTTTTTTCCTGCCCTGAAACGTTCTGCGCTTGTCACGTCTTATTTTACTCACCACATCTTGCCCTGTACTGTCATACTGGAACGTCTTTACCTTTAGCTTGTGCTGCCTGGTTCTGCCTTTCTCCACCAATATGCTGCACGGGTGGTGGTCGCTGCCATGGTGTCCTAGGACACCCCATCTACACACTGTAGTGAGTGAAGGTGAAACTAGCGCCAGATCAATAGCACTGTCCTCATCGCCTGGACGGCTTGCTGTCCTGGTGACACAGCCACTGTTAATACAAACCAGGTCGATGGTTTCCAGTGCAGTCTCGAGCTCCTCCCCTTGTGTATTGGAGGAAGTGTTTCCCCATGCTCTGCCTTTAGCGTTGAAGTCACCACAGAAAATAACATTTCTCTCGTGGCCTAATATGCCACTTAAGCACTGCCACTTCTGGGCGTCCATACTCGCATTGCGGGCATAAACATTAACCAACACGAATGGTATACTGGAATGAACTCTCAACGCCTGTATTTGTATATCGTCACTGTCCCAACTGGACATGTCTAGCTCTGACGCCACCATGCTGTCGCGAACGAGAATCGCCGTTCCCAGATGTCGTCTGTTGTAGAAACATTTGAAGCCGGCAATTCGGAGTAGCTGATCGCCCAGTCTCGTCTCCTGGAGTGCTACAATGTCGTTCCTGTAAACTAGGGTTTCTAAAATAGAGCCCCGTTGTTTTACACTGGCACAGTTCCAATATAGAATACGGATGTTCCTGAGTCCTAGACGGTGACACTTGAGTCTAAAACGCCTCAAACCACCGCGCTTACCTTGCTTCTTTGTCCCTGCGCGGCTACCACGCCGCTTCGTTATGTTGACTGCTGACCGCTCGGAAAAAACACGTTCTTCCGCCATGTTGAAAAAACGTAAACACAGACTTCTGTTGAACCACACACGCTGCTGAAAATTCACTCAAGGATGGCTTCGCTCGATGCACGAACTCCATAGCACCCGCGCAGATCTTGAGTAGAAACTCCTGGTTTTACATCCTGGCACACCAATTACACGCAAGAGATGAATAAATCCATCCCCTACGCGAAAAAGTTAACGAACACAAAACAACACGACCGTCCGTCGCCATCTTGAAACCGGAAGTGAATGGAAAACGATGGAAAGATATTAACAATAGTTACAATTACTAATAATAGGCGTAACTTAACAAAGGTGAACACAAATACCGTGTTAAAAACTAATATATTTAATACGGTGTTCTACAAGCCCAGAAATATACAAGCAGTCCCATATGAGATGCAATCTTTAGTGTTTGAAATGTAAGGCCTTGACATATTCTGGGTCGCGACCTGTGGGATGGAATGGCATTTCACGTCTTAGTAGGTTTTCCTTCCCTTAGAATTCTGAAAATTAGTTAGTACCCATTTATTGAAGCAGGGTTGACCTCGTATCTTACAGGCTTCCTCCCCTCCCCCTTCTCCCCTTCTCCCCTTCTTCATCTTCTTCTTCATTCTATCCCTCCCCATATAAACAGAAAAGTATTTGCCATCTACCATCCCATGCCAAACCTTTTCCCCTTAGCTCTCTACATGTTCTCTCAATATTATTAATTTCTGCCTCTAATCCCCCTAATCATCTGTTTTTAAACCTCCTCTAGTTTTGTTACCCTTTGGATTACAGAGAAAGGTGTTTCTAGTTGTGCTATTAACAAGTTTTCTAAATGTGTGTCCTGTTCAGCCCCTGCGCCTATTCGCTGGAATTTATTTAGTTCTCTTCATAAGAACTTCATTAGTGATTCTTTCACACCAGTATTCATTTCCATTTTACAAGGCTAGATGGATCTAGGAGCCCTGTGGGCAGGAAATAATTTCGTTTCGATGGGGTTAAACCTTGGGCCACCCGCCCAGAAGCCTGAGTAAACTAAGCACCGCTTACTGGGTGATTATGCATATGTGAGATCTTTTTTCTTACACGTGAAAACTAACATCTATTTTATTGTGTGTGGAAGCCAAACTGAGTATTTGACATCTATTTTCTTATATGAAACATCAATGGTGTGTTCAACATCTATTTATGTGTGAAAGCCGAACTGATAAGTGTTTGAAATATATTTGCTTATTATGTGAAAGCTAAATGAATGCGCTGCCACATTTATGTTTCTGATACTGTCATCTGCTGGATCTGCCAATACAAAGATTGTTTCTTTTGTTCTCAGGTGAAGATATGGTTCCAGAACCGCAGGACAAAATGGAAGAAACAAAATCCAGGCCTCGATGTCAACAGCCCGACAATCCCACCGTCCTCAGGCGGCTTCGGGTCTTTCTCCAGCCCTTACTCCAGCATGCTGTACGGGCAGTCACTCCACCCCTATCTGCCCTCGGCTGGCCTCGTGAGTCCTCTAAGCATTCTTCGTGCCCACGGGTCCTACAGCTCCAATCAAAACCCATCGGTCTACTATCCGTACTTTAGCCAGACAACGTGATTGTGAAGCCTGCTTCCTATTGTCCAGCAACTCAGTGTGATATATGGTGTGATACAATACGACTCAGACTATCTTCTTTCAGGACAGTACATGAATATAAAAAAAGAAAATGTATGCCCTTTGAAGGACGTAGCGATGAAGCCAAGGTTAATTTTCTAGACAAGTAAATGTTCACTACTTTGCCGTTGATTTCTGAATGAAAAGTCGACGTTAATGAATATACTTCCTTCAAATAATACTACAAGATTGTCTTAGTAGTTGTCAAAACCACCAGCAGAAGGGTTTAATTCCATGATGGTGAAGACACCTTCATGTCATGTGCCTGCGTGTGAGTCCTCTCTAGTACCGTAAAACGATGATTTCACACAGATGTGGAGTGCGTGCCATAAAATATACGTTGTTAGTGAGTGTTACAGAGGACCGACTGACCGAAGTGGGCCGTGTAGCGAGGTATCTGAAATGCTGATGTTGTGCTTAAAACGGTGTGTTTTCGAGTTACACATTGTATTTGACTAAACAGAAAACTGTTACATATTTGTTACTATTCTGACGGGTACTCAATACATACATGAAGGGAAGAGATGATGATGATGATAATGGCGTTCAAGACGCGGCTAGCAGTACTGGGCATATGTTCCTTTCATATGTTAGTTTGTTTTAAGTATTTCATTTATATACAGATACGCTTTTTCAAAAAAAAAAAAAAAGTAAATAAATAAATACTATTCTTTATGCCATGTGTAGGTAGAATTATTACAGTGTAACTCGTAGATGCCTGAATATTTGTTGATTACGCGTGAACCGTTTGACAAGCTTGTATATAGTCAGAGAGAGGGAATTGCTTGTAGACAAACAGTGGTTGTTAAAATGTAGATATATAATATAATTGTTTATTACATCATCTTGCTTTATTTGTATGTAATCATATATTTCAATTTCATACAGATTTTGTTTGTGCCAGGATATGTAAGTCGGTGTGTGTGTGTGTGTGTGTGTGTGTGTGTGTGTGTGTGTGTGTGTGTGTGTGCACGCGCGCGCGCGCGCGCGCGGTTGAATGTTGTGTAACTCCCGGCATTCGTGAAATAAATCACGAGGCCTCCAGCGTGTTCATCTCTCGTGTATCATAATCAGTTAAATATTTTGTTATTTGTTATCGTAGCATACCACACTTCAGATACATTCGTAGGTTCTTACTCTTCCTCAGCAGATACCAAAGACTGCCTCAGCTAATTGTCCTTGTAGAACACTGATTATTTACATTGTTTTGTTGTGCTTCCTTGTTGGTGTTGTTGACATAGATGCAATGACGACTGGGCTCTCACCCTTTGACCTAATGCCACATAGTGATAGTTTCATGTGCTTATCAGCAATTGTTTTGTTTCAAACATGCCGTGTTCCATTTACCTGACCTAGTTACAAGCGTCTATTCACGGTATAGTCTGCAAGAGAATGACATTACATGTCTCGGTCTTGTTTCTGCGTGCTCTTTCAAACTAGGATCTTCTGTTTTCCAAATTCCCGCAACGTTGTACAGGCCACTAATTGTATTTACTCATTACACACGCTTGCATCGAACGCTTTAGAGATTTCATACCTGAAGAACAAAGACACGCCACATTGGACTCAAAATTGAATGTCAATATTTCTTAGGAAAAATAGTTATGAACTGGCATGCTTGTGTTTTCGTCAGTTCGAATACATGCTGATGTTCTGAAAGCTTCCCATGGCCCGCCTATCGATGGCACATACTTCAGGAAGGTCAGCTGACTAACGGCTTTGAAGAACACCTGTAACTGATTCAGTGCCGAACAAAACGTAGGGTTGGACCAAACATGGTGCAACATCAAATGAACAAGTATTACAATGTAAATTTCCAATAATTGAGCATTGAAATTGCGGAAGATACCACGAAACAAAGCAAATAACGCACTGACCGTACTATGGCGATATACCGTCCTTCTGTCCAAATGGGATGCCCCATTTGGTGACATATTATCTTTCGGCACTCAAGCAGTTAAGTAGGCGAAGGCCAGGCCCCATACGCAGGTGACATATTCAAATGTGAAGTGCCTAAAGCGATCACTATTTCTTTCGAATCGTGTGCCCTCTGCTATTTATTTCTTTCGCTTTGTCTTCTATGTGCATGTATTAATTATTTTATAACTTTGATATCCACATACTGTTCTCAGTGTCATTCAATTTTTGTGTGTAGATGACGCCAGAATGTTCTGGACTATTTGTCGATATTTGACAAACACACCATTGTGAATCTGTGCTGTCTGTGGTTGTTGAACTATATAGCTAGCGCTTTCTCTGCATTATCTATGAGTGTTGAGAGATTGTTTCTGTGTGTGTTATTTGTCCGTTTTCTGTTGGTATTGAAAGAATAAGTTATAGTAATTCTCTGTGCTGTATGTCGGCGTTAGAAGAAAAAAGTAAGTGCAAAAAACGTGTAATAACGTACTAAATTAATGTTTAATGGTTACATTAACCCGTGTGTTTTGTTGTGCGCAGTTTGTTTTCTGATTTGCCGCCCACCCTTTTCTATTGTGCAAGTATGTGAACTTTCCCCATATTCCAAATCTGGGTGCGCTAGAAGGTTCTGGCAACATACGTTCCTACCAGTTCGTTGCAGACATGTCATTTTCTGGATGAACCCATTGTTCACCACTGTCCTTTTCCTATTACATAATAATTTAAATATGTTAATTAAGTCTTCCAGTATATGTTTCCTGGTACACACTTATTTAAATATGTTAATGACGTCTTCCTGTTAATCATGAAGAAGAAAAGCAGCGGTATTCTTCCATTGCCATTCTTGCCTTGATTTCATTAGAGGCATGTTATCTCCATCTAGTCTCTCTGAGCATTGGGTTGGAGTGATGGACAATGAGACACCAAAGGCTCGTGGAGGAAACATTACTAACAGAGGTCTAATCCAACATTACTAAGCTGGGTCTAATACAAACCAGAACGTATAACTGATTCAGTGCCAATCAAATAAGTAGATTTGGACTAGACATGGTACACAATCAAATAAACATGTATTATAATGTACATTTCTATTCAATGAATATTGAAATTGCGAAAGATATACGAAACAAAACAAATAACATGATGCCCCAAGTATGGTGATATTTAATATTATGTCCAAATGGGAGATCACATTTGGCGATATATTATCCTTAGGCACTGAATAAGATATATATATATATATATATATATATATATATATATATATATATATATATATATATATATATATATATATATATATATATATATATACACTATGCTGAATCACGACCTGATCTTAATATACCTCTGCATCGATGATGTGACATATCAGTTCCAGTCTTGCACACCCCGCTAACTTCTGAGTGTGAAGAGGGGAAAGTTCCACAGCATACCCCCCATGAAGATGATACTTTGGTACGGGAGGGGGGGGGGGATGAAAGGATGCAAGTCTTCCAGGACTTGACCGTCAATGCATCTGCAGAGGTCAACCCTCACGTACTTCCAGATGATTCAGATGTAACAAACAAGCACATTCTTCCCCTGGTGGTTCCCGGTTTCCTGGCCGATAATAATCACTTCAAATAACTATTCACTGCTGTTTAGAATTGTGCACTCAACGAGTCATCATCATTATGTGCTGTGATTGATGATAGTCCTTGGTGGTCATTGCTCGATATCTCACGCAACCACTGGGTGTAGATGAGGCTTAATCTTTTGTACCGATGATGCCATATGTTCAAGCCATCAAAGCATTTAGTTTTTGCTTTACCTTTCCTCTTTTTCGATCAAGTGTGCCATTTATCACCGAGTTTTAAAGTTTAGTTCTGCTCATGACTTTTTTTGTTTTTGTTTTTGTTTTTTGTTTTGTTGTTGTTGTTGTTGTTGTTGTTGCTGTGCGTGATTTCTTGGCAAGTTTACATTCAGTAGTTTGCCATTGTTTTCTGAACGAAAGACCGGCACACATACCACTGTATAAAAATCAACATAAGGCGTTCTGCTGCCAAATCGCCCGCAGCTGTGTTTCGAACATGGTATGCGGGATTATGAAATGCGCTAAAAACGTGTTCGCCTCAGCGCGAGCCCTCATGACGTGCCGTTAAATAACACATCTTAACTACATCTAAGTGTTATAATCAGTTTGCGGTTTTTATGTGATTCTTGTAGGACTTTATCATTTTACTTTACTGATCGTCAAGGCATTTCTGTGAATGACGAATCATCTGTAAAGAATGTAGTCTTCCATCTCTTTCCTTCTTGGCAGTAACCATACTGATACGTGGCCGTGGTCATTGTCTCTACAAAGAAATCTTCTGCCCACCATAGCAAATTTGAGACCAACAGCTATAAGTTAAAATAAAATTATAAGAAAAAAAAAAGGATAAATACTACAATCTCATCTCACCTCATCTCATCATGTTCCCCTTGTACCTTGCGGTGTCGAGGTGTCGTATAAACAGCGGGAGAGTGCCTGCTTATGGGCTTCATGTATCGGTATTCCTATGGAGTCTGTTATTCCCTGCGCCCAACCAGTTAAATATATTAGTCAATCAATCATGTGTCATGCCGGAAAGCGTGGGCGGTCATGACTCGCCATTTCACTCGATCACCAGCGTCGTGGATCAGCTCAGTGTTCCTGTCTCGTCCATGCCATGTGGCCAAGCCATCCAGGTATTTTCCTCTCGGTCTTCCTCTTGGTCTGTTCCCTTCCATCTTGCCAGTTGTCACTAAGTTCTCCAATCCATTTCTTCTCATAACATGTCCAAAAATTTTGACTGTCTACGTCTAATTTCTCTAATCAATTTACGTTTTTCATTTGTCTCATGTAGTACTTGGTCATTGGTTTTTCTGTCTGTCCATGGTATTCTTTGCATTTTCCTCAGAAACCACATTTCTGCAGCCATCAGATGTTTTTCAGCTTGACTGCACATTGTCCAAGTTTCACATCCATATAAAAGAACAGGTTCTATGTATCCCCTCAACGCTCTTTTTCTCGTTTCAATTGACATCATTTTATTGGTCAGTCTATTTTTCATCTTGCTAAAGGCTACTTTCGCCATGGCGATTCTTGTTCTAAACTCTTCAAGGCATCTCCCATCAGATGTTATGACTGTTCCAAGATAATTGTACGGATTCATTTGTTGAAGAATATTCCCCTTTACTTGTTAGTACATTCACTCTAATCCTTCGACTACTAAGTTATTAGGCCAAAGATTATTCTTGTGCTATCTCTGAAGTCGGAGTGGGTTCGCCTGATGGCGGGGGACACTGTTAATAGGGAAAGCTAATCCACACGCAAAATTCAGTCAATCACTACTGGAAGTAGTGTATATGGACTAGGCTTGAATTCAAAGCGCGCAAGCGCAAAAAAAAAAACAACAAAAAAAAAACCAATTCTTGTGCAAAGTTTGTAGTTTGTTCGTCCAATACTGTTACTGTTTTTGCTGCGGCTGCTTTTCCTCCTCCCAATCTGGATCCTCCTTTCCGCTGTCTATTCCTGCTCCTCCTCTTCCCCCTCTTACTTCTCATTCATTATCGTCATCATCGCCACCTTCTTTTCCCTCTACTTCTTCAGTTAAACTAGAGAAAGGGCGATTGGCACAAACAGCCATACGTTTCCATTTTTCTTGTTCTGTATTATGCATTTGCAGTTGTTCATACTATAATATCAGACAATAATTATTTATCCACCCACCTCCCCCTTTTCCTCTTGTATGTTTTATTTCATTAGTTGTGCAATTTCTGATAACTGTGATTACAAATATCAATACACCCCAGCAGTGTTTCGGTTGTTAAAATGTTGCATATTCTTGCAGGACGTTGAGATCTACCCCGGGTACGCACAGTTTATCTTTTCGACAAGGTAGATGTCTGAGTAGATTATACTAACCCCTTATTCCGAAAAGATAAAAATTCTTGTCTCTGAGGTATTGAGAGTTAATCATAAACGTATTTGGTATCAGTTCAATATGTTGGCGCTCCTCAACAGAAATGCCCCAACACCTAATTAATTGATGTCCTATATCATCTAAGACTACACGAAGACAAACGTGCATAAGTAGTTCCAGACAACCCTCAGCACTAACAACAACAGTTGACATTTAGAGGTCAGAGTGGGACACATTGTGGCATTATCTTCAGTGTAGTAAAATGACATTAAAAAAACAAACAAACAGACAATATGCAGTTATAATTTTCCCGAGGCATAATAGAAAAGAAACAAACTGTTGACAGTTAGTTTTACTAGCACACAAACATAAAAACTAAAAACATTACGGCAGCAAGCCTTCATCAGCAAACAAAAACAATTAACATCAGCAATATCAATTGCGTCAGCGGCAGGTATACACAGAAATGTCACTAAATCAGATACACCAGAATATAATAATATAATGTAAATACATGTATTGCGATACATATGTAACAAGTCAATCATTTTGCTTGCTGATATCGATTTGTCGCCGCAACGTTCTCTGTTCATTTGATGATGTCCTTGTAAAGTTGACTATCTTTCCTTTATGTTTTTTTTTTGTAATGCCATGTATTTTTACAGCCTTACCTCAGTGTAGCCCATTTCATATTTGTATGTAAAGTTAGTTTCTCCTGAGCATTCGAGCATAATACTTCGACAACAAAGAAGGACTTACTACTTACTTTAAAAACATAATGGCGCGCGTTGGATCATCAATCTAGAAACAACACAAAAAACATAGTTCACAGAATTATAATTTAACAACAACTTTCTGCTATTAGCTTCTGCAAACAATGCTCCTTAACACCACCGATGTTTCATTATAGTTTATTTGTTTGAAAATATGTTCTGACAAGTGACATTGTGTTGTAACATTTGCAAATATGTTGTGACATATAAAAATATATTGTGACATATGAAAATATGTTGTGATATATGAAAATATGTTGTGGCATATGAAAGTATGTTGTAACATATAAAAATATATTGTGACATATGAAAATATGTTGTGACATATGAAAATATGGTGCGACATATGAAAATATCTTGTGACATAGGGTATTGTACCTACTCGTCATATGAGACAAGAGGAAGTGCGGTTTTTTTAAATTTTCGGGATGTGTGCATTGTATAATGTTAGATTTGTTTACACTAAATGCAAAATTCAAGTCTGCGTATCTATATGACATTTATCTGATTATGTTTGCTTTTTAATTACATATATACTAAGTAATAACTGTAAAAAAGAGAGTGACCGGAGATAGAGAGAGAGAGAGAGAGAGAGAGAGAGAGAGAAAGAGAGAGAGAGAGAGAGAGAGAGAGAGAGAGAGAGAGAGAGAGAGAGAGAGAGAGAGAGAGAGAGAAAGAGAGAGAGAGGACGGGTTAGAAAGACAAAGTATGGCGATTGCGAGCAAATCAATAAGAAGCATATTGTATTTATTTGTACAGTAATGAATTTAATAAAATGTTATCTATGATATGATACCAGAAGAATTTTCTTCTAGTTGCCCCTCGTGTTGTATTTGATATAAGATTCCAATATTTCCAGTTTGTGTTTTATGTCAAATATGTCATAACAAATGTCTTATGACAAAGATGCCAGATCGGTTGTAATATTATACGGATCTAAAACACGCATCGCATTTTATAACATCACATATGATTCTGTGGCATAGGTGTTGTGAACGCAGTTTCACAACTCCGACATGCGGGGTTCGTAGTCTGCAGCAGGCGATTTGGGAGAAGATCGCTTGGTGATGATTGTCACAATAGTATGAACGTGTTCCGGGAAGGTTAACCCGTTCAACAAATGCCCGCAGAAGTCGGATGTGTCGGCCTAACGGCGCAAGAACGCAGCTCTGCTGTAAACAGGCACAACGCAATCACGTCCGGAAAAAAACAAAAAACTCCGGATGAACGCAGAAGAAGAAGTATGAACGTGTTGATTGTCACAATAGTATGAACAGCGGCAGTTGAGAAAGCAACGACAAACGACTGACCGTAAAGTGGCCTAGTAAATCAGAAAAGCCACCAATAGATGCTGATATTTTTTCTCTTTCTTCGTTCACATTCAGACGTCAGTATGGATAAATGCAAAGAAAGCAGCAGTCAACTCAAGCTTAATGACATTCCCATAGAATTTGCCCATAAGTGGAGCGAGTCAAGGCCAAACTACTATTCTCTGTTTTGCATACGTTGGACACTCATCTCATGTCATCATGTTCCTCTTGTATCTTGCGGTGTCGAGGTGAAGTATAAACATCGTGAGAGTGCCCGATTATGGGCTTCATATATCGATATTCCCATGGACTCTGCTATTCCTTCCGTACAACATTTACGTGGTCGGCCTCTTCCTCTGTTTCCCTCTGGTCTGTACATCATTGCTTGTTGTGGTATGATGTTGACTGGTAACCTATTTGCATGGCCAAACCATTTGACTTGCTGCTTTCTAATAAAATCTAGTGCTGCTTTAACCCCCACTTTAGTCCTGATTTCTTAATTTCTGATCTTATCTCTTCTTGATACGTTGAGTATTCTTCTCAGGAACCTCATTTCTCTTGTTGTGATTTTTCTTTTCTCTTTTTCTGTCATTGTCCAGGTTTGACATTGGTAGCATAGAGTTGGTAGGAAGATTGTGGTGGACAACCTGCAACAAATGTGTAACTGTCATTTAACCAGTTCTACAGTTACATTCATCAATAGCTCACATGTTTAGTTTATTAAACATGTCGTATTTCAGTCTGATTTGGACTGCTCGTAATCTGAGGATTACAACTTGTTCTTTTCGGCTGAGCTGGTAATATGCATCATTTCTCTTGTGACTTTGTGCTCTGAATTCCATTAAGTTCTATAATTGCTTCTTATAAATATCTTTGCCTCATCATAGGTTATGTCATCAATGCTGGGTATGACTGCGAAGTTCTGTAAAGGACATCAAACTAACCCGTTTAATCAAATGCTGAAGATGCGTCATGGTTGACTATATTCTGATGCATTCGGTATGAATTTGCAAACAATAATTTTAGTCTTGCCCAAAATATACAAACCCACCATAGGACCAGCAATCACGACGATGATACCCCAAAGAACAAGATGTAAATACCGTGTACTGGGCATAAGCTGCTAGGTCCATATTTCTATAGTCAGTCGGCACTCGGTGGGTAGTGTGGTCAATATCCTGCTGACCGTCTCTACCCCCGTAGATATTTTTCTGGCACAAATCTTCACCTAGGTCGATCTGAGTGGCCAAGTAATTTGTAATAAGCCGCCTGGATGCAGATTCAAGCCCACGCCTACCGTGTCGCCAGGCGAGCGTCTAGCCACTATGCTACCACGACTCTTCATTTTCAGTTCCCCTCCTCGCCAATTTTTTTGTTTGTTTTGTTCGCATATCCTTTACAGGACATCGCTGTCAACATCAGCATCTTTCAGCTGATTGTTGATTTCTTCTCAAGATTACGTTTAGTAGTTTGCCATTGCTTTCTGAGCGACCAGCTCACATACCCCGTAAGTTACAGACGCGGCTAGAACCGCCACAGATTCTCGCGCACGTCACGTTACTCGCGAGAGTATACGGGATTACGGAGTAAGTCGCTAACTCCTAGGCCAGGAAGCGCGGCCTTCGTCACCTTACCTTACTAAGAAAACATGGAGAATCATCAGAGCTGTACTTCTGAAAGTCCATGCCGTGTGGCGGTGATCATCATATCTGTCCATAGCCTTCTGTTCTGTCTCGTGTACTGACAATCATTTCTGTTTCACCATGCCATAATGCCAAACTGTCTAATATCGTCCCTCTTTGTCCATCCTCTCCCTCTCTCTCTCCCCTCTCTCTGTGTGTGTGTGTGTGTGTGTGTGTGTGTGTCTCTCTCTCTCTCTCCCCTGTGTATGTGTATATATGTATGTCTCTCTCTCCCCTCTCTGTGTGTGTGTATGTGTATGTCTTTCTCTGTGTGTGTGTGTATGTGTATGTCTGTCTCTCTCTCTCCCCCCTCTCTCCGCCCTCTCTCTCTGTGTATGTGTATGTATCTCTCTCTATGTATGTGTATGTCTCTCTCTCTCTCTCCCCTCTCTCTGTGTATGTGTATGTCTTTCTCTCTCTCTCTCCCTCCCTCTGTGTGTGTATGTGTATGTCTTTCTCTCTATCTCCCCCTCTCTCTCTCCCTCTCTGTGTGTGTATGTGTATGTATTTCTCTCTCTCTCTCCTCTGTGTGTGTATGTCTCTCTCTCTCTCCCTCTCTCTCCTCTGTGTGTGTATGTGTATGTCTCTCTCTCTGTGTATGTGTATGTCTTTCTCTCTCTCTCCCCCTCTCTGTGTGTGGGTGTGTGTGTATGTGTATGTCTCTCTCTCCCCCTCTCTCTCCCCTCTCTCTGTATGTGTATGTCTTTCTCTCTCTCTCTCCCTCTGTGTGTGTATGTGTATGTCTTTTTCTCTCTCTCTCTCCCCTCTCTCTCCCCCTCTGTGTATATGTGTATGTCTTTCTCTCTCTCTCCCTCCCCCCCCCTCTCTCTCTCTCTCTCTGTGTATGTGTATGTCTTTCTCTCTCTTCACACACACACTCTCTCTCTCCCTCTGTGTGTGTGTATGTGTATGTCTTTCTCTCTCTCTCTCTCCCCTCTCTCCCCCTCTGTGTATATATGTATGTCTCTCTCTCTCTCTCTCTCTCTCTCTCTGTATGTGTATGTCTTTCTCTCTCTTCACACACACACACTCTCTCTCTCTCTGTATGTGTATCTCTCTCTCTCCTTCTGTGTGTATGTCTCTCTCTCTCTCTCTCTCTCTCTCTCTCTCTCTCTCTCTCTCTCTCTCTCACTTCCCCTCCCAATGATGGTTATGAGGAGGAAAATAAAGCACACATCCGGGTATTGACATACACTTGTAGCTGCTATTCATTTTAGGAGGTGGGGCTGTTGTGTCCGATTCGTAGTTTGTTGTGGACAGTTTGTAATAGTTTAATGTATTATTAATAAAATAATGTAATGTAAATAACTGCAAACATAATGTCAGTTATTTAAATTACTGTGACGGGATCCTATTGCACGCCTTAGCCGCACTGCGCATATGGTGCTTGACCCATATTTGTTTTATAGACCAATAGGCGCTCATTGGGTGGTGGGGTCAGTACCTTTACCTTTACTTCCCAGGTCATTTCTGTGTACCCATTTTAGGCTCAGTAGACTTGCGAGCTCAGGTCAATTTTAGCAGCTCACTCCGATGCGGATCTGAACCCACCGGGCTTTGAGATGAGCGTGTAGCCACTAGGCCAGCGCTGCTCCAATTTCAATGACTGGCATAATATACATACATGATATGCTGATGTGCGTGAAACGCTTAAATAATAATATAAGCAACAAATAATAATGATAGCAACAACTAATTATACAAGCAACATTAAATTCATTAAACTATTAAATAATAGGCAGAATTAGGTAGTCATGATTGCCAATGACGTCTACATACTAGGCACCTGATGAAGATGTGTTGATGAAACAGTCGTGATAGCAACGTTCCAAATGGATCTACTAAAGCGTAAATTTATGCATCTATAGAAGAAGTTATGATGATGAGACAGTCTTCATAGCAAAATTGTATAGGAACTACAGACAGTCACAACTGAATGTTGCAAGAAAGTCTTTAGTTTGTAAAGAAAGGGAACATGAGTTGTGGTAATGTAAAGGAAAATACCACCCAGATAAAGATCAACGCTACTGTGATATGAAACCAAGGTCGTAAATTATAATATGTTGACACATTATTAAGATAAGTAATAGATGGAGCAAAGACGTGTTTTAATAAAATTCATATCATCGAAAGTTTGAAATTGAACTTTTAAGTGGAATGTGATTTACAAAGGATCTTAATTGCGGACAGGTGCCTCCATAGTTGGCTGGTTTCCTCTCATAATTAATGTATACAGACATTCATAACAGGGCAGAAACTTCGTAGCAGTGGTAAGGAATCAAATGTGTTTACCAGAAACCATACATAATATGACTATGTCTTAAGTGTTGCGCAAGGGCAGTTATAACACATCGGGGTAAATCATCACAAAATACCAGCTAGAAAGAAAATTAATTGAAGCAATAGAAAAATAGTTTCATTGAGGAATGCTAAATATATCATCATCATCATCATCATCGTCATCATCATCATCATCATCATCATCATCATCATCATCATCATCATCATCATCATCATCATCATCATCATCATCATCATCATCATCATCATCATCATCATCATCATCACATCATCATCATCATCATCATCATCATCATCATCATCATCATTATCTCAATCATTATCTTGTAGCAGGTCTGTTCCAGATCCTTTCCCACCGGAAAGACTCCATCATTCGTCAGCTCCCCTGCGTCATGTATAGTCATGTCGATGGTGTCTTTGGAGTCTTGTGTCCACCTTAAAAATATAATGAGCAGCCAAAATAAGCAATGACTATGAATTAACAGGTACACTCCCAAAGTAAAATGTTCACGGACACCAGTCCGAGCAGTCACAATGCCAGAGCAACACAAGTACAAGTGTGTTTGAGACTTCTCACACACTTGTGGCACCTTCAAATATATATATATATATATATATATATATATATATATATATATATATATATATATACATATATATATATATATATATATATATATATATATATATATATATATATATATATATATATACACATCCCTGTTTGTTTCAAGTTTGAAAAAGGTGGAAGGAAATCTGAAAAATCTCAATACATTACAACATTAATACCTGTACTTTAAAATACAGATTTACACCAAATGCATCTTATGAAATATGTGTTTCACAACAGCATAAAACAATTTGAACAGCTTTCAACAACTAACCTTCAAATATGCTAAAAGTAGCCTGCAGATGTAGCTAAATTACAAACAGTGTTGTCAAAAAAGCACAGATTATTTCGTTCATTGAATAAGGCGTGAAACAGAAATGAAGATAAGAAGGAATGTTTAGAAACACCTTGTGTATGACATCATAAGCACTTCAGCTATTTTACTGTTAAAACTCGTTAACTCTTCGACTACTTATTTAAAAACTCATTATTGGGAGTATGTATAACCAAATACCTGCCGGGGGAAAAATGGCTGAGAGGTCAGGTGTCTGCCTTAGACTCTGGATATACCGGGGTCCATCCCTGCATTGGCCTGGGAATGTCTCCAAGAACTGTTGGTACCTAATGACCTAGGAGATACAAACAGTTAGGTACAGCTCCTGGGAAAAGATGAGACAAACTAAACACGGACATAGTGTACAAACCTTACAACGGACTCCATAAAGGTGAACATAAATCACAGAGTGAAAAAACCCCAAAACAAAAGACAATAAAAAAGTTATATAATAATAAAATAAAAATAAGTATTCTAGAACACAACAAACGACGTTTCGATTATATAAATCTTCATCAGGGACGGAACAACACAAACAGATCTGAAGAAAAAAACAACAACATAAAATTACAAACTACAATTATAAAGACAACTCCTTCCTTGATATAACTCGACCCCCTGATGTCTTGGGTAGTGAGACCGGATACCCAAACTTTCTCGGATGAGGACGGAAAACAGGAGGTGCAGTGTGCAAGCTGTGCACGTTAAAAATCCCACGGCAGTTGGAAATCGCTAATAGTAGGCCGTAAGCCTGCCCTGGCAAGATGGTTATAGTCCCCGGCCATAGACCACACAAGGAAATATGAAATCAAGAATCAGCATCAATGCACTCGGTACATTCCCACAAGTGATCCGCCCCTTTTTCAGTAACCAACTAACAGTTTATATGCTGATGGTAGAATCAATAAACGTGCCTCTGCATATTCCTGTAAGCGCAGAGTGCCGTCCAGACAGTCCGGTAATCGCCAGCTGAATCAGCATCCTCCTATGTGGGTTCTTTGTTTGGTTGGCAAAGAATCAAGGATAGTCTCAGTTCATTCACCCAGGAATCTGCTTTGTGCAGAACTTGCTATATACATATCAAAATGTGTGTTTACCACTGTCATATACGCTAAATATATATCAAAGTGTGGTTTTACTACAGTCACACAAGCTAAATACATATCAAAGTGTGTGTTTACTACAGTCACACAAGCTAAATACATATCAAAGTGTGGTTTTACTACAGTCACACAAGCTAAATACATATCAAAGTGTGTGTTTACTACAGTCATTCATTCATTCATTCAGTAGAATGTCCTTTGCAGAACCTCGCTCCCATAACAACCTTCCGGAAAGCTTCTCGATCACAAGCAAGATGTCCCGCGTCTGATACACCCATCTAGAGATCATCCGCCACATCCTGTACCCATCTTCTCTTTGGCCTTCCTCTTCCTCTCTTCCCAGGCATATACCCTTCCATTATATACATGCTAAATATATAACAAAGTGTGGTTTTACTACAGTCACACAAGCTAAATACATATCAAAATGTGTGTTTACTACAATCACACATGTCATATACATAATCAAAATGTGTGTTTACTACAATCACACATGTCATATACATATCAAAATGTGTGTTTACTACAATCACACATGT
This sequence comes from Cepaea nemoralis, assembly GCA_014155875.1. Taxonomy (NCBI): domain Eukaryota; kingdom Metazoa; phylum Mollusca; class Gastropoda; order Stylommatophora; family Helicidae; genus Cepaea; species Cepaea nemoralis. The sequence continues at coordinate 251,052 of JACEFZ010001127.1, read as the reverse complement.
CATATACATATCAAAATGTGTGTTTACTACAATCACACATGTCATATACATATCAAAATGTGTGTTTACTACAGTCACACATGTCATATACATATCAAAATGTGTGTTTACTACAATCACACATGTCATATACATATCAAAATGTGTGTTTACTACAGTCACACAAGCTAAATACATATCAAAGTGTGGTTTTACTACAGTCACACAAGCTAAATTCATATCAAAATGTGTGTTTACTACAATCACACATGTCATATACATAATCAAAATGTGTGTTTACTACAATCACACATGTCATATACATATCAAAATATGTGTTTACTACAATCACACATGTCATATACATATCAAAATGTGTGTTTACTACAATCACACATGTCATATACATATCAAAATGTGTGTTTACTACAATCATACATGTCATATACATATCAAAATGTGTGTTTACTACAATCATACATGTCATATACATATCAAAATGTGTGTTTACTACAATCATACATGTCATATACATATCAAAATGTGTGTTTACTACAATCACACATGTCATATACATATCAAAATGTGTGTTTACTACAATCACACATGTCATATACATATCAAAATGTGTGTTTACTTCAATCACACATGTCATATACATATCAAAATGTGTGTTTACTACAATCATACATGTCATATACATATCAAAATATGTGTTTACTACAATCATACATGTCATATACATAATCAAAATGTGTGTTTACTATAGTCATACATACTATACTTGTATCACAATGTGTGTATTACAGTCACACACACTATACTGTACATATATCACATTGTATGTTTACTGCAATCGCACATGCCATAAATATATCCAATGTGTGTTTACCCCAATACACAAGGTATACATATTTCCACACATGTCTATCACAATCTCACAGGCTATTCAAATTCCTTATGGGGTACCTTCTTGATTATAAAACTAAACATGCACTACGCCTGTTCTTGTAGACTGTGCACAACGTGTTCACCGGTTCTCAGTTTTTCGCCCTTGTCCGAGAAGACTAGGCGTTCGATCCACATTACCTGTTAGCCAAAGCACTACCGCGGCTGCCAATCACATACTGGGTTACCCTCAAGCGTATAGTAGGTTTGTTTGTACAGAATGCCATAAATCACTAGTCTGGCCAGGAAGTGTCTTCATATAACGGTGTCTTTAACTAACTGCTTCGCGTGTTTCTAGGCGTGTGTTCTATTTGTCGTTAGCTAACAAAACAATGTGACCGACTTCTGGTTCAGAAAGCAATGGCAAGCTACTGAACGTAAAATTGCCCAGAGAATCAACCCGTGGTTGATTGCAATGCCTTATGCACGTGGGTATATTGTGCTTGATCCAAAGTATTATAGACCAATTGGACCACTCGATGGATGTGGTTGTTCATGTCGTGCTATCCGCTTTTTATCCAACATGTCCTTTGCAGAACCTCGCTCCCTTAGCACCTTTCCGGAAAACTTCTCGGTCTTAAGCAAGATGTCCCGCGTCCGATACACCCATCTGGAGATCATCCGCCACATCCTGTGTCCATCTTCTCTTTGGCCTTCCTCTTCCTCTCGTCCCGGGCATATATCCCTCCATTATTGTTCTCTCCAAACTTTCATGACTTTTCAAGTGACCAACATATTTCAATTACTGGTACTCAGGAAATGAACAGGTTCGAACTAGGCGCCCTGATCAGGTGAATACAATCTGACTCGATTGAGATTTGAACACATGACCACCAAGGCCGGCAGGCAAGAGTGCTAGCCACTGCACTCCCGTGCATCCCAATCACAAGCTGCCTAACCTTTAAACGCGTAGTGAGTTGGTTTGTACAGAATGAGTTAACCAAGTGGCTTACCCGGAAGTGCCTTCACTTATGTGTATCTTTATTGGATGACTTACAATATAATTATAGCTACACTTGGGTCTTTGCATCGGCGGAAGGCAGCGGAAAGTGGCGTCTTAATCTGCGTGCCTCTGGGGCGATTTGTTTATGGAGCACTTACATCATGACACAACAGATTCTAGTTCAAAGGGAGATGGTGTCACCCATGTATGAACCTAGATTATTATCTTCTTCTTCTTCAGCATTCCGAGCCATTGAGGTTCTTTGCTGCAAATACAATCTGTCTCCATTCGTCTCTCTGGTGGACCTTCTCTTGCCAGTCGTTGATTCCAAGTGCTTGTAGGTCTGTATGTATATTATCTCTCCACCGCCTTCTTGGTCTACCTCGGGGTCTACGGTCATTTATTTCCTGAGTGTAAGCGAGTTTTGTTTCCCTATTATCTTCCATTCTTTCTATATGCCCCAGCCATTGTAGTCTATTAGCCTTCATGATACCAGTGATTAGCGGGGACTTAAACAAATCATAAATGTCTTTGTTACTTCTTCTTTTCCACTCTCCACTTTGTGTATCCCTAATGGGTCCAAAGATGCGTCTTAAAATTTGTTCTCAAAGGTTTGTAACAAGGCTTCGTCTCCTTTCGTTGTACTCCAGGTTTCAGAGCCATACAGCACAACTGGTCTGATCAGTGTTTTGTATATTGTGATTTTGGTGTTACGAGATAGCGCCTTTGATTTTAGTAGATGTTGTAGTGCATAGTATATCTTATTTCCAGAGTTGATTCTAGTTTGTATTTCTTCCCTTATGATGTTGGAGCAGTTGAAGATTGTACCCAGGTATTTGTATGTTTCCGTTCTTTTAATGGTCATATTATCTATTTGTATGTGGCCAGAGTTTTTAGCCATTCCGTCTCTTGAAATTACCATATATTCTGTCTTATCTTGGTTGATAACCAGCCCCATCTGTTGGGCTTTTTCCTTTAAGTGAGTCAATATTTCTAATGTCTTTTGTTCACTTTGCCCTATAATATCTATATCATCTGCATAACCAAGCAGCTTGGATGTTCCTCCAATATCACATTCCTCCTTTACCTTCCTTACAACTTTCTCTAGAGCCAGATTGAAGAGTAGCGGCGATAGTGCATCACCCTGTTTCAAGCCAGATGTTATTTGGAAGGGGTCTGATTTCCTGCCTTTATATGTTACTATATTATAAGTATCTTCCATGCATAGTTTGGTCATGTTAATTAACTTCCTTGGTATTCCAAATTCCTGCATAACATTCCATAGACTATTCCTATGGACACTATCATAAGCCTTTTTAAAATCCACAAAAATGTTATGGAGATCTCTTTTATATTCCCAATGTTTCTCGGCTATTTGTCGTAAGATAAATATCTGATCTATTGTTGATCTGTTTTGTCTAAAACCCGCCTGGTAGTCACCTAATATGTCTTCTGAATATGGTTTTAGTCTATTTAGTAATACTGCGGATAGTATCTTATAGCTTGTGGACAGTAGTGATATTCCTCTATAATTTCCACATTGGAACTTGTCTCCTTTCTTAAAGATAGGTATCAATAATGACTCTTTCCAGTCATGGGGTAATTCTTCTGTCCTCCAGATTTTTATTATTAGTTCGTATAGCTTTAGATGTAATGCATGGCCACCTGCCTTTATAAATTCAGCAGCAATTCCATCAGTCCCAGTTGCCTTATTGTTTTTAAGTCGTGTGATTACATATAGGATTTCTTCAAATGTAGGTTCTTCAATTTGTGGTTCGCATGTTAGAACCTCTTCCTGTGGGAAAATGTTACTTGGAGCTTCACAATTTAGTAATTCAATAAAATATTCTTTCCATGTGTTGCACATTTCTTCATTGGTATTTATCATATTCCCATTTTTGTCTTTTAAACCATATGTGTTTTGTTGGTGCCCTCGTTTCATTGACTTCAGTACTTTAAAAAACTTTCTGGATTCATTTTTCTGGTGATTAGTTTCCATATCTTTGATTATATTACTCATATATTCTCGCTTCTGCTGTCTGACTCTAGATTATTATACACATTTAAAATGGAAAACAATAATAGGCGTGTTGATTGTGAAGTTGTGAACTAAACTCGCTCTCCAGGACGACTTTTATTGTAACAATTTACATGATATTATTAAAATACTGAAGTCTAGAAATTGCAATGGCAATGATAAATTACAATGGGTTTTACCCAATCTCTCTCGGTCTCTCTCCGCAAAACACCAAGCCTTTTGAAAAGAGCATCCACAAAGTACAAACTCCGAACCTCCAGCGATGACCTTCAAGAGAGTCCTGACCGAGAACATCCACAAAGCACAAACTCCGAAGCTCCAGCGATAACCTTCAGGGGTCTCCGGAAACATTTCACTGTGGTCAGAACGATGCAGTTCATGGAACAAAGTCAGACGGCTTAATCACTTCTCCTAACTCCATGCCTGGCTGGCACTGGTGCAATTAGCATAGACCAGTGTTTCCCAACGTGGGGCTCACGCCCCACAGGGGGGGGGGGGGGGGCAATTCGATTGTTAAGGGGGGCAATTCGAAAATGTAAGAAATCGGCTGGATATAACAAAACGGGGAGACTTGAGATTGAAGTTAACTAAATTGGAACCTGACATAAAATCTCTTTGCAGCAAGCATCAAGCGCAAGGATCTCACTAAATTTAAATAATTACTGATAATTAAAATAATATAAAAAAATCTTTCATTAAAATTATCTTGTACTTGAATTTCAGTTCTCCATTATATGTTTTGAAAATTTACTTACTGTGTTTGCTCAATAATTTCCTAGTGATTTCTTCCTAAAACCTATCGGTCCTTTGGCTAGGATCGGGTGCATTTGCTGCTCTCCCCCCCCAGTTCGGGGTCCGGGGTTAGATGTGGACCACTGTGGGCAATAGCTCACAGTGAGACAAAGGTCCACACAAAAAAGGGGGGAGGCGGGGGAACCAGCTTGTCTGGGGTAACCGCCAAAAAATAAAATTCACTCAAAACACAACCGGCACACAGGGATGCGGGATCTGGCCCCTCTGGGAACCGTGAGCCCTTCTAAAAAAAAAAAAAAAAAAAAAAAAAAATCAAGTTTCTTTAATGAACATTTCAATTTTTGAATATTAAAAATGATGCATATGTTCGGGGGGGGGGGGGGGGGGGGGGGGGCGCATAATAATTTTAAAAGGCTTAGGTGGGGCATAACACAAAAAAAGGTTGGGAAACACTGGCATAGACAGTCTTTGCTGGTTACTGAAGAAGAGGACGGATCACGTGTTGGAATATCCTGAGTGCACCAATGTTGATTCTTGATGTCATATTTCACATATGTTAAATGTATAAACTCCCGGTGCCCCAAACAGCTGCTCCACCAACCCAGTCTATTTCAGTTTATACTTCAACTACGCTTATACATAGTGTTATTATAAGAACCCTCTCGACCTCAACTATTATTGCTTTAGGAAACAACTGCCTTGGATTAAAAGAGTATATAACACCTGTATGCGTTGAAAGAGTGAATACTCCATGAGAAATAATTATCTACCTTAGCGCTATTTCTGTCCCTGGCACAGGGATTAGTTGCCACCTTCACGCGACTTGTGGTGTGTTTTCTTTTTGTCATTAAGTAACAAAAACAGGAAAGACTTTTTAACACGCCTCACGCACATTGGGTATATGGTGCCCGATCCATATTTGTATATCCGGGTCGGTGCTTATTGCATGACGTGGTCTGTATCACACCGGCCGTCTCTACTTCCCAAGACACTTTCTGGTACCTGATTTAGGCTGGGTCGACCTGGGAGTCCAGGTGAGTTTTAAAAATCTGTCCAAATGTGGATTGAAATCCATGAGCACCGGGCCACCAAGCAAGCATCTAGCCAGGGATTATTTCTGGTTAAGTAAGACTGGGTTTTTTTCCCCACCAGACAGAGCTGACATAAAATGCTTTGTATTAAAATCTTTTTTATTTTTTCAATTACAAAAAGTGTCTCAACACAGTGCAGGAACTATGTACCACCAGTGAGTTCCCCAGATTGTATGTATAATATTAGTATCATGAATAATATAAATAGTTTGCTGTTTTTCAGCTATTTTATTTCAAAACGTTTGCCAGGGTGGTAGACTAATCTGGTTCCTCTAGGCCAGTGGTTCTCAACTTGTTTTTGGCCCATGCACCCTTTCACCATTCATTCCTCCTTTCCAGCTAACGAAAGAAGAAGAATTCCCCCTTTTCCAAAATTGCCGGCCTCAAAAGGTGCATTTTCTATAATTAACAACACACCAAATTAATAATATTACAATAAGCAAACAGTTAAAACGTCAAAGAATTGTCACATAACACACGACACCAGATTGCCTGAAATGGTGCTTCATCAAACAAAACGCTTGATAGAAAACCAGGATATTGTGCCTGAAGCAATTTTGAGTCTGCCAATCTGTGGTCTTAATTCCCCCTCCCCCTGGAAACCTTAAACTCACCCCGGGAGGGGAGGGGAATTCCCCACTGGTTGAGAACCACTGCTCTAGGATATTGAGCAACATTTCTATTGTTCTTTTTTTTTTAAAATCTTCTTGCCGCTTATCTTTCCAGTTGTGGCGTTATTTTCTCTTTTATTTGACCAAGGAACACTGCCTCCTTCTTATCTGTTCGGTCATGCTGATCTCCACAGTTGTGTTTACTACTGTCTCTTTCTTACAGTTGTGTATAACATTGCATCTTTCTTATATACTGTTTTTGTTTTGGTTTAAAACAAAACCCGCAACATTATTGCAGGTTCAATTGCAAGCTTGTACCAACATTTTATTGACGATGCTGATTCGCCCACCGCAGTGGGTTCTGGCAATGTCGGTCCGTAAGAACAGGACCTATGCAGGGTCTTCTAGCCCAAAAGTCCAGCGTTGTGCAGCCGGTTCCTGACCGTTTGATCTGAAATTCGACGAGCCCCTGGCATTGACTGGACTGTGGAGGACGCAGATGCAACTCGATGCCTAAGGTGACGCAGCCGTACAAAGCGGTCTTCGGCAGCAGTCGTTATTCTGGGTCTTCCACTGCGTGGCCGGTCTCCCACTGGGCCAGTTTCTTGAAATCGCCTCCAAAGGCGATTTATACTGCTTCTAACCACATTAACTTCTCTGGGTACTACACTTTGTGACTGTCCAGCCTGTAAACTCTAATGATGACGAGTCGTTGTTCTGTAGTGAGATGATCCATATTTGCGCATTGAATTTTCAACTAAATTTATTCGAGAAGCGTCAATCTTTTATAAATAAATAAATGTTTGCATATCCTTCACAGGACATCGCTGTCAACATCAAAATTTTTCAGCTGATTGTTGATTTCTTGGCAAGATTACGCTCAGTAGTTTGCCATTGCTTTCTGAGCGACCGGCTCACATATCCCGTAAGTTACAGACTCGGTTAGAACCGCTACCGATTCTCGCCGTCGTCACGTTACTCACGAGACTATACTGGATTACGGAGAAAGTCGCTAAAACTTGGGCCAGGGAGATCGGCCAATCTTTTATAGGCATTCAATAATATGGTCAGAGAGTTTTGTGTTCAGTAAGTTTCTCGGGATTATCATGAACCTGTCACGAGTAATTGTCAAAAATGTTGTTTTGACCTTGACCTCTTAGTTAGTTAGTTAGTTAGTTAGTCGACAGATCATCCTCGTTGCACATCGGACCATTCAGTCCATAAGTGCTCGGATCCCCTCCTCAGCAAATCCCGCAGCGTGTAGCGGCTAACGACGCCAGTTCTGTGTTGGTTTATCAATCTTCTTTGGCTTCCTGCGTAGTGTTCTTGTTTGGCCACCCCTCTTTTAATTTGCTGCTCTCGCAGTCTGGCCATTGTTGTAGATTCACAGTCATCACTTGGTTCTTGCAAAAGTCTCACTTCTCGTAGAGCATTCAGAATGTCAGCCTGGTCCATGGCGCGTCCGCCCTCCACAGTAGCCTCATCTGCGAGCTTGTCAGCCCGCTCATTTCCTTGTACTCCCGCATGACCTGGCACGAAGATGAAACTAATCTTTGCCAGCCGAGACCGCTCCAGAGGCAGCAACCATTCTCTTCGGATCGACCCCTCCTCTATCCTCTTGATCATGTTCATTGAGTCGCTAAGGAAACAAGCCCTAGTGAATGTCTGTGTCTCGAGCCATGTTATTGCTTTACTTACTGCCATGACTTCCATGGTCAGGCTACTTGTGGTTTCAGTGAAAGCACCAGAGTCCTCCTTCACAATTCTCCCTCCGGCCCGAGCTGTAAAGGCCCATGAGCTTCTCACATGTCGGACGACTGACCCATCTGTGTAGATGACCGCGTCACTGTCTAGCGAATTCTCGAAAATCAACGCTTGTACTTCAGCCTCCACAGCAGCCGGATTTTCTTGTCTGCATTTTCTATCTAGTTGGATGCAAACTGAAAAGGATGTGCAGAAGTCTGTTGGCACTTGCACCCACTCCTCGCCAGGTTCTAAGTCCTCAAGTGAACACACCTGTTGAAGAATGTCTTCGGCTTGACCCATCCACGACCGTCCTCTTTTTAACCTGCTGCCCTTCACCTTCCTAATTTCACTATGCAGTGGATGTTGTGTGTTTGCGTTAATTCTGAGGTAGGCGCGTGCCCTGCAAACTTGCATTCTCTCTTCAATGGTTGGAAAATCAAGAAGGTAGCGCATCGCCCTGCATGCTGTATCTCTTGTACATCCAAGAATAATGCGCATAGCTTCATTCTGTATCCTTTCCATCCTTTCTATCTGCTTATGGCTGAGAGTCAGGATTGCCATTGCATACTCCAAAACAGACATGACCTCTTTCATGACCTCACGAATCATAAGGTGAGTACAATTCAGGTAATCGCGAGAAGTTAATGACCAGATGGACACAATCGATAGGTTGACCGACGTCCAATCAGCGATGATCTTTTATAAAAGTAAGACAAAAAAAAATGTTGCCTTTCTTTTTTGAACAAACAGTATAGTTGTGTATAATATAGTCTCTTACAGTTGTGTATAATATAGTCTCTTACAGTTGTGTATAATATAGTCTCTTACAGTTGTGTATAATATTGCTTCTTTCTTATAGCTATGTATAATGCATCACTTTCAACAGCCTTTTACAGGTACTCGCTGTTATTTACTCTAGCAGTCAAAGGTATTCGCAACATTCGTCGCAGAAACTACATCTCCGCTGTTTCCAAAAGTTTCCTAATTAGTTCGTTCACACTCAAAGATGCAACAGATTATATAAAACATTTTATTACACTCTTTATAATACTTTTCATGTTCTGAAATGCACCTTTTGCATGACATATTCAGTTCTTAATCTAAGTCAGGCATATTCCATCTGATGTTATGATCCCCCTGAGATATTTGAATCTATTGACTTGTTTAGTATTTTCCTTTTATTGTAATATCACATTTCGGTGTATCGTTTTACTTGATTTAACTATTGTTTCCGTTTTCTTAATATTAAAAAAAAGTCCCTTTTTGCACTTTTTATTACTAAAATGTCTATCAGTAGTTCCGCTAAAGTACTATGTCATCTGCATTTCCTATTTTAATTGTCGCTATTTGTTTTGAGTAAACATGCTCTTATTCTTCTGAGACCTTTCCAGTCAATTGTTTGTTTTTTTTCATCATATTTCACTTTATCAAATGCGTTGACGTAACCTATGAAGCAGAATTATAGGTCATTCTGTGTCTCATTTAACCAGTTATTGTTTGTATAGTGTATATTGCCTCATTTATTCATGTCCCGTCCACAAACCCATACTGTTGCTTACAAGTTTTCATCTTTATTTTCTGTCTTGTTTTATCATTATAATTTTCAATAGGAGTTTAGTGAAACTATTTATGGGGTTGATTGTACAACATTCCTCGCATTCAGTTGCAACAGATTTCTTGGGTACAGCTATAAATACAGATTCCAGTATTTTACTAAGATTATTTAGCTATATGTTGCTATAAAAGTGGCTGACCACCTGCCCTACGTTCCGAAGGTCGTGAGTTCGTTTCCATCAATCGGTTCACGATTTTCTCGGAGACTATCGAGAGTTGTTCTTGGAGCTATGTAGTTCTGCTCTAAGCAACAGTTTCGACGGGCCACTCTGCAGAAAGAGACCGAACCAAACTGGATAAAACCACATGCAATGAAGTCGACCCTCTCACCTTTAACCCCCCCCCCTCCCCACCCACACACACCTTTAAACGATTGTTATAAATATCAGTCAACAGTTTAGTTAATATTTCTATTCCAAATGTACGTCTAGTTTCCCTGTCATGATTTGGTCTGACGCAGCTGATTTACCTTTCTTCATATGCTAGATAGTATCAGTAACTTCTTTGCTTGGTACAGTTGTACTTCTAAGCTACGTTATCCTGATAAGTCTTCTTTCCCCGTCATATAACGAATATGTATTCGTTTCGACTCTTTAGTATAGCATCTTATTCCATTAATACCTTATGTATCCTTTATTTCAAGCATGTTGTACACACTTTAATTTTTGTCTTTCTTTATTACGTATTTATTTTTTTATTTTATATTAGTACTTTGTTTTCTTTTGTTAATTAACGTTAAGATTTCTTGAGCCTTCAATATCCTCTTTTTTTGTTTTGTTTGTTTATTGTTGTTGTCTTCTTTCTGCTAATATCTTCTTGCTTATTTGGTGGATGGAATTCTTTAGCAATACTCATTACTTATGTATACTTTGAAGAAGAATTCTTCTGCCGCATGCACCCGAAGGCTGTGGGTTCGATTCCGGGCTACGATATTTGGTTCATGAGTGCAATTTGCTAGGAGACTCCAGGGGCTCGTCGCTGGAGCTACAACGTTCGTGCTTTGTGCGATGCTGTAGACAGGCTACCCTACGGAAAGAGGCCTAGCCATCTGGGATAACACTGGTGCAATAAAGTCTATCCTCTTGAATTTAAAACCTTTTCTACCCCTAGGACTCAATTTACGCTGGACAGCCTTTAAAAAAAAATCTGATCTACAAACAAAAACCTCCGGTCTTCTTCTTCAGGCATTGCAAAATGGGCCGTGGCTTCCATCTTTGTGACACTATGTTGCTAGAGACCCATGTTCTCAAAAACGTTATGTATAGACTTCTGATATTTTCCATGCTCTCAACCCTGATTTTTTTTTCCTCTGGCCCAGTAACGGGATTTTCCATATTCTTGCCGTCAAGTGTTTTAAAATCAGAAGTGGCTGCGTTCAAAGTTACATTAAAGTGTGTAAATTTTGTAAGAAAGCAATGGCAAACTACAGAACGTAAACTTGCCAAGAAATCACAAACAGCCAAATAATTATGGGGTTGACTGTGGCGTCCTATAAAGGAAAGGCAACTAACTTTGTTTCTCCTAGACATATATTCCATGCTCAGACAATATGTCTGCCCGTAGGTAATTGTTACACTTCGTAACTTTGCCAGGAAAACAGTCTTACTGTTAACGCTCGTCATTTTACAACTGCCCTGAATCTTTAACGTGGACAACTTGCACACTATTGACTTGCCACCATCCTCCACGGCTGGGTATACGCTCTCACTACCCAAAAGTTTAGATGAAAGTCTGATTTCATTAAAACTCAATGGCTTGTATAAAAATGTCCGGCCCTGTGCTTGGAGCCAATCGTGCGACTTTTGAGTTTCATTATTTAGCGCTTAAAAAAGGTAAGAAGTAGAGACGCACTGAGAACACAACAATGTAAAGCTGTAGTTACCGACCGACTAATAATTAGGGCTGTCTAGTTGGTCATAGCCGGCTCGGTGGTGAAGGAGTTACGGACGCAGTTCGTAATCCCGCATACCCGCGTTCGAAACAAAACTGTGGGCGTTGATTTTTATAGAATGGTATGTGTGTCGGTCTTTCAAAAAGCAATGGCAAACTACTGAAAGTAAACTTGCCCAGGAATCAATGCTACATCCTGTAAAGAATATGCAACAACTTTTATTTAGTTGTTCATGCCTCTAAGTACACTTGTTCCTGCAGCGAGGCGCTGTCGTCATGTGGAGGTGACAGATTAGAACCCCGGTCGGTAATTATAGCTTTCAATTGTTATGTTGTATAGTGCGTCCTCTTGTCTGTACCTCTTATTTCTGTAAGCGTCAAACAAGACATGTGTGTTTATTTATGAACTGTTTTGGTGGCCTCAAAGGGTGTCCCAACTGATATTTTTGAGCTTCGACCTGGCATTGGTCCTTCTCATCTTCCCCTTCGCAGTCCTCACTACCTGTATATGTTTTTATTGCGTACCAAAGACAATGTAAGTGCTTTTTTTGGCCGGGGTGGGGGGGGGGGGGGAAGAGGGGACGTTCGCTCGCTTTGAACCCAAGCGTAGTTCACACAAAAGCGTCACTTCATGTGCACGGGACTGATTTATGTGTGTGGATTAGTTGGGTGTCCCAACTGATATTTTTGAGCTTCGACCTGGCATTGGTCCTTCTCATCTTCCCCTTCGCAGTCCTCACTACCTGTATATGTTTTTATTGCGTACCAAAGACAATGTAAGTGCTTTTTTTGGCCGGGGTGGGGGGGGGGGAAGAGGGGACGTTCGCTCGCTTTGAACCCAAGCGTAGTTCACACAAAAGCGTCACTTCAAGTGCACGGGACTGATTTATGTGTGTGGATTAGCTTTCCCTATTACCAGTGATTCTCGCCATCAGGCGAGCCCACTACGATTTAAAAGGTACTTGTAATTTATGTCGTCAAATCAAGGACGAGAATTCAACATTTTACTCCAGCTGATCGGTGTATGGGCTGAACCCGTTAACTCGACATCAGCACACCGGATATTTAAGAACGAGCGCTCTTACCTGTTCGATCATTCTGACCTCCGTGTGTTTTTCATATACGGAAAACGTCATTATGATAATGATGCACGGATCACGAGCTTAAAACAGGTATGTAATAGTAATTAATGTTCGCTTAACGTCATAGCTATTTGAAGTCTGAGAAAACTCTTCTGATTTGTTATATTGGATAAGTCCTCGACCCACGCAATACCAACTCAAGCATTAAATTGTATCTTATGGCAAATCAAGGGAATTGATCTGCTTGGTTTCATTAGTAGTGCGGGTAGGTGATGTGGTTTGTTGACTTCTGCTTGTCACCCAGTGCTGGAAATCACGTTGGACGCGAAACCACCCCATCCTCTGCTTCATTATCTTGAACGGGGAAAACCCCAAAAATAATTTGTGCACGTGCAGTGGGCACACTGCCTCTTTCTTCTGTCACTTCTCGCTCCATTCTCTCCATCTGTCACATACATACATGGCCAGGCGTACACTTAAGCCAGCGACGCCCCACCTGTCGATGAATACATCAAAGACTTTAATGTGTTGGTAATGCAGCGCTGAAAGCAATGGTGCTGCGAGAGTAGGTTGTGTGGGTATTAACAGTAAGTTCAAAAGAAAGTCTTTGGTTGGCCTGACTTTGTGAATCACCCAGTAATCACACTGATCAAGTTCTTCTTTCTGAATAAGTGAACAAAGCATTGGCTAAGTGTGGAACCCACTTTAGTCCAAATGTTGAATTGTTCTTTTTGCAGAGATAATACTCTTGAAAGCAAACACAAAAATATCAAACTAAATGAAGACACGATTGGAGGGTACACATTGTTAGAGTCTGAAATGAGACAACACTTTGCGCTGATCTCGTTCTTGCCCTTGAGCTGGACAGAAAAGAAATGAAATAATATAGAAATTGTATTAAGGTTGCCATTCTAAGACATTTTATGCCTCTCCCATTACAAATTTCGCCCGTTTCCGAATGCTGTTGACTCAAGTTCAAGGTCATGATTGACCTGACTAACGATGAATTATGTTTAGAGTAGGTTGCTGGTCCAGTATCGAAGTCAACATGTTCTGTTTAGAGTAGGTTGTTAGCCCAGCATCGAAGTCAACTTGTTCCTAAAGTCTTCATTTGGAGTTGATGGCTTACAATTCCTGTGTGCCTTCACCTTTTGATTTTTATGTTGTCCAGTGTGTCCGCTGATTTCAGCTTGATTCCAGTTTTAGAGTTTACCTGTTTTATCAGTCCTCCATTAGCGCTTGTCAATGGCCCGAAATATATTTGCCAAATTATTTCGCCTCAGGGATTCCACAAACACAAATACATAAACAACCATGATCACTATATACCACCATGAGCAACACACACACACACACACACACACACACACACACACACACACACGCACACACGCACACACGCACACACACACGCACACACGCACGCACGCACGCACGCACGCACACACACACGCACAAGCTAAATTTATGTTGATTACAAATTTATTAAACAGAGTGTCGAAAATTATCTACAGAACTTACATGATAAAAGTGGACATCACGTCCTGTCATCATATCTGGCTATATCTTTGATTGTGAGTTCATGCACGCACCAAGGAGACATAGTGATCAACACCGAGGGGTCAGTGGTGAGAAACATATATTGGCTAGGGTTTCATTGCGGAGGCTAATGGATGATGCTTGAAAAAGGAGAGTGCGGCATATGAGACTACAAACTCATAAGAATGGAGGTGGAAGTAGTAACAGCAGCTTTCCGATGGTTTGAAGAGATCGCTGCATTACACATTGTGTTCATTACTCACTTAGTATGCTTAATAAGGTGGAGAAAGGAACGAAACGTTTCGTGTGGAATGGCTATCCTCGCTTCAGAGGTGTGAGAATTGTATGGATATTTTGCCCTGGCCATGAGGGAATACGGGCGAATGAACAGGCTGATAGGCTGGCAGGGAATGCAACTCTCGGTGGTAGATTACCAATGGACAAGCGAGAGGTGGTCGGGCACCTGTCGCACCAGGTGGAGAAAGCGGCGGAACAGATTGACTGCCCGTATGTGGAGAGAATGATATGGCGGGGGATCGGCAGGGGCTCTGGGCGCATCTCAAAACTGAGAGGGAAGACAAGGAGAACTTTCAATCAGATGGCAGTTGTTACGATTAGCAGTAGGCAACTTCGCTGGCTGTTGAACAAGGGGATGGAGCGAATGTTTGAATGTCCTGAGTACAGTGATGTCATTTCTTAGCGAAACTCTTAACTCAACTCAGTGTGTGGGTTCAATAGAGTTCTGTTATATATATATATATATATATATATATATATATATATATATATATATATATATATATATATATATATATATATATATATATATATATATATATATATATATATATATACATCCATCACGTGCCATGCCGGTAAGCGTGGGCGGTAATGTTTTGCCATCTCACTCGATCACCAGAGTCGTGGATCAGCTCTGTGTTTCTGTCTCGACCATGCCACGAGGCCAAGCCATCCAGGTATTTACTTCTAGGTCTTCCTCTTGGTCTGTTCCCCTCGATCTTACCAGTTGTCACCAAGTTCTCCAATTCATCTCTTCTCATAACATGCCCAAAAAATTTGACTGTCTGCGTCTAATATCTCTAATCAGTTTACGATCTTCATTTCTTTCTTGAAGGACCTGTTCATTGGTCTTTCTGGCTGTCCATGGTATTCTTTGCATTTTCCTCAGAAACCACATTTCTACAGCCATCAGATGTTTTTCAGCTTGACTGCTTGTGATATAATAAAACGTCCTCACCCTTTCCTAGCAGTGACTCCTTTAAAAATAAACAACCCCTTACAATTACTGTTTAAGTAACTTGCTTAGGAATTAGTAGAAAATAAAACAGCGATAGACTGACCGTGGCACAGCTTAATTTATTTGGCTTTATTTGTTTTCACGTACCTGGCAAGACCGGGGCTGATTGAAAAACAAAGGCCCAGTGTAGCCATTTTTGGTCAGTACTACACAAAGAGCAGACATGTAAAAGTTCCCCGTGTGGGGAAAAGGTATTTTTGCCTTTTAAAACCATGATTCTCTTCAGCTATTGGTATGTTATATCTACATTATTAAGATGTATTTATGTATTACATAGACCAGTATGTTTAATTAAGAATTAGTTAGAATAATAAGTCAGCAATTCTCTTAAACCAGGCTGGATGATGTTTACCAATGAAGCACATGTTGGTGCCATGCTATAATTTTTCCTGTCTCACAATTTCAAATCCCTATGTTAACACCTTTTATAGGCATTATGAACTTATATCTAACTAATAGTGCTTATAACCTATAAATATTATGTGTACCGTAGAGTATCAAACTCAGGTAAAAACCACATTCTAGGCATTTTCTCAAGGTGGGAACAGACTCTTGATTACATACTTCAGTAGAGAACTTGTGTCTGTCAATTTCATATTCCTATGTTAAAACTTCTATGCACTGTGAACAATATCTCACTATTTATGCTTAGAAATCTGCAAATAATCTATGTACTGTAGATGACTCTAAGTATCAGTTTATCAAAGGTGTTTTATCCATGCGGGGACATACAAATGATTACGCATATTCCTGACTCTTAGTCAGGGGATAAAATACTTCGCCACATCATAATCTGTAACTTGGAACTATAGTGCTAAATTTTAGTACCATCCTTTTGTTAACAGATTAGTAACCACTCCATATGAGGAGGGACATGTAATCATTTCATAAAATATTGCTAGGGACATGCCATGTTTGAGAATATAAATTCAAAAACAATTAAAGTAAACGCGTGATATAAATGAATGTTCGGATAGGATGTACCTTCAATCCACATGACCGCACTGTAGTAGGAACAAAAGCGAAGATTGATGTGAATAAATTGCTTGCAATATTCAGAAGACTGGACCATATGGCATAAGTTATTCTAATAAATACACTCCGAATAATAGCAGTCATTGGCAAAATATATCAACAGCGGTTACTATCCCCATGTGCTGTACGCAGTGGGGGAAAACAATGTATGATTTAGTTTAGGGATTAAACCCTGAAGAAAATTCAAAAACCTAGGCTCCCTGCATCATCATTATGATTAATTATTATGTATGATTATCATGTACTTGATATCAGAGAGATGGACATGTATGTTTTTTTTTTCTGATATGAGAACTTTTCTATGTCCTGATTGTTACTTTTTACTGGGAAATACACATTTTAATGTTACCCTTGGGGACATGAGGATGTTGATAGAAGAATCCATGTGTATGTCAGTACTTAAGAAGTCAATGTTGAATAGTCTTGACCTAAGGATGATTATAGTGCCGAAAGGAAGACGCGGCATTAGAAACCACAGAGATTCTGTATAAGCTATTCTCTTCAAGTAATGAGGGAGACAATATCAACATGTTGGATGGACAGAATGACTTCACTCATCTAATAGTCCCAGTAACAACAGAACAAAATATAAGTGAGAAAATACCTTACTCACTATTAAGAGTCAGAATGGCTCTACTCAGCAATGAGGGATAGTGGAACGTGGACACCGACTCCTTTCCCCTTCTCCTCTTGTTGGTTGTATTTTTGTTTGTAATTGTGTTGTAAACCTTTTACCATAACACAGTAGGTTAATGCTCGTGTTGTATTCTTGTCATCCCTTTTCTATAGAAGAGAAGCGAGTGGTGGTTTTGGTGGGACTGCATTTCATAACTATCATCAGGATCCTGGGTTAAAAGCCTGATGAAGGTGAGTCAGGACTAAATGGCTTAACCATGCTCTGGATCTATAAATACATCAATGTTTACTGCTGCACTCATCAGCTGCGAACGCAAGCAAAAGAGACACATACGAAGACAACTGACGGTGTGATTGAGGAAGTCCTATTTTAGTAGGAATATCCAGGATGGACTTCAAGATATAATAATCTACAAAGATGAAGATCAACAGAGTACTGACAACAGTGTATTGTCTGCTTTACTTCTGAGAAGTATCACCTATGGCCTCATCATTCAACCAAGTCAGTGAAACTGGGACAATCCTTCTACAAGTTACTAAAACTAACAACAGTGAGTAACCTTCAATTGTTGGTTGGATTACCAAGTTAATATCCAACAATGGATAAGTCTTCGAAAGAACGTCTCACAGCTGCAACAGTTAAACATAAAGATTCAGCTATTCACCACCAAGTTCTAGCTATGAACACCAACTCAAACAAATGGGAAGAGACACTGAAACAACTTTATAAGCCAATACAAGCAACTTCAGAACCTCGGAACCATAACTACACAAGATTACCTCAAGGTTCCAAAACCTGAACACATAAAAAGACCATATGAAAGCAGCTAGCGGAGTAAATGCCTTTACGCATGCAACCACAGGAATCACCTGATGGCTTGCAACCCTGGATATGTGGTGGAATAATATTCTTCAGTCTCATGCCTGCAGCAGAATCCTGGAATTAATTCCAGATGAACCAAATGAATAACAAGCAGAATTGTATGTCTACACTGAAAGTAAATAATGAATCAGAACTCTATGCTGGTCCCATGTCGGCCTAACTGCCCCATCATCAAGTGTGGGATGGCCTATCAACATGAACCGAGTATGTGACAAAACCTCTTGAACTAAATTGGGAAACGGTTAACGTAAACCGAGCTGTTGGACAGTCGTCATCTTTTCATCGATAAGATGATATAGGGAAGAACCTTCTGCAAAAGCTTAAGTTGCATCTCCTGAAAGTATGACAGACCTAGGCACCAATTTCATTTGGAACACAACTCAATGGCAACAGAGTATTCTTGAATTCAGCTCCACGGAGGAGATATGTATATGTGGTGAATTTATTTCCTAATAGGGATTATAAGTATTTCCGCAACAAACTTCAGTGGACATTAAAACATGACTGTGAGTATTTATTGCTGTCCCGGATAATTATGGACATTAACATCTTAGCACTGGAGAGGAATATCCACCCGCAATGCCTAAATGAACACTATAATTAATTAATTAATTAATTAAATTATTAGTATCAACTGCTTTTATGTGGGTGTTTTTTTAATGCCATGTATAAAGAGTGTTTTATTTGGTAATGGTGTAAAACTAAAGGGTTATGTTATGGTATATATGTATAGTATTTTGACACCAACTCATTATTTTTAAAAAATGAGAAAATGGTAAAAGGTGTCAGAAACAAATGTTTATATGCTGGGTTCTATGTATTTTGATCATTATTTGCCTTAATTATGAGGGAAAATGAAAGTAGACCCAATTTGTGGTTGTTGTGTTGTTTGTAATAACCTTGTTTTTTTCCGGGGTCTCTGGGTACTATATTGTAATAATGCAATGCATCCCATGCTTGTCTGAAAATGCATAGTGTTCATTACACACATATATATGTAACTGCAGATCTTGATTCATACTTGAACTGTTTGTCCAAAATTTGTTGATGTGTACATCAAGTAAATGTGGTGTTCATCAGTGGTTGTTTCTATGTTGTGAACAATCAATGTCTTCTAGCACTACAGTAAATGTTAAAGGGTGATAAGTGGGAGTGGAGAAGTACTCATAAATACAGCTATGAATCTATCTATCTATCTATCTATCTATCTATCTATCTATCTATCTATCTATCTATCTATCTATCTATCTATCTATCTATCTATCTATCTATCTATCTATCTATCTATCTATCTATCTATCTATCTATCTATCTATCTATCTACTTGTCTGTCTGTCTGTCTGTCTGTCTGTCTGTCTGTCTGTCTGTCTGTCTGTCTGTCTGACCCGGCCCGGCTTCGTCCAGCTCCTCGTGGGGAGCATCTAATTTAATTCATATAAGTAGTCATATAAGCTCCCTTTCACGACTGTCTGTCTGTCTATCTGTTTGTCTATCTGTCTGTCTGTCTGTCTGTCTGACCCTGCCCGGCTTCACCCAGTCCCTGGTGGGGAGCATCTCAGTTGTTTAATTCATATAAGTAGTCATTTAAGCTCCCGTTTCCGACTATCTGTCTGCCTGTCTATCTGTCTGTCTGTCTATCTGTCTGTCCTACCCGGCCCGACTTCGCCCAGGCCCTGGTGGGGACATCTCATTTAATTCATATAAGTAGTCATATAAGCTCCCGTTCCCGACTATCTGTCTGTCTGTCTATCTGTCTGTCTGTCTGACCCGGCCTGTAGATGAAAGAGTGAATGTGTTGTTACAATATCTCTATATCATGGTGGATGAACGAGTGGTTTGATTGTTACATCTATAGATCACGGTGGTCGAAGGAGTGGTTTGAATGTTACATCTATAGATCAACGTGGATGAACGAGTGGTTTGAATGTTACATCGGTTGGTCACAGTGGATGAAGGAGTGGTTTGATTTTTACATCTATAGATCACGGTGGACGAGCGAGTGGTTTGATTGTTACATCTATAGATCACGGTAGACGAGCCAGTGGTTTGATGATTCTAATATCTATAGATCAGAGTGGAATAGCGAGTAATTTAATTGCTACAATATCTATAGATCATGATGAATGTGCGAATTGTTTAGTTGTCACAATATATATATTTATCATTATGGATGTAGCAGGTTCTGCTCAGATGGACAGTCTAGCAAGAACAGCGTTAGCCTAATGAAATTTGTTGGTTCAAAGCTTAAAATAATATCATAAAGTTCCCGAAAATGTGTAAAGCTTAAGCGTTATCACGGTACATGGATACACCAACCAGACCCAATCTGACATTACTGACAATGATACTGACCAAATCACTCAAATAGTGCCGAATTGCTTTGTAAAATTATAGGGCTAAAACCACACACCCAATAGGTATCAAGACGTGAACAAGTTCCTTTACTATACTGTATGCTAGCGATAGGAATATTACGGACGCGTTTCTTCCTAATTTTTAAACCGGTGCAATGTTCAGGGTGGACGAAAAACCGACCTTTCCGCGTTGTTTATTTTTCATAGAGGCGTGTTTGTTTTTCTTTCTAACGACATTCTTGGATGGTTGCGACGGAATGAAAGATCATAGAGTAATGTTCCGCGAAAGCAAAGTCGCTACTAGGGGATAATTGCTTCCTCTCAAACAAACACAATCCTATTATCACATCAAACACGTTTCCAGTAGCCTACCCTAAACAAGGAAGCGACTATATTTCATGTTTGTCATCACGCTAATTAGAAACAACAAAAACGATAACTCTGAAGCAAAACTGTTGTGGAAAAATTATCCGCTAGCATCATCAGTTTTCAGGCACGGTTCAGAACGTATGCCAACCATAACCAGGGGAAATAAGCGTATGGAGTATTCTGACAAGACTGGAAATCCTGAAGGAAGTGCGGCCATTGTTTTGAAATTCCCGTGCTACCGAGCCGAAAAACAGCGCCTTGGTGCATTTTGGAATGAAAACGACTGGTTATAAATAAACGGTTTTTAAAAGCTGAGATAACTTCATCATTTTGGCGTGCATCAAATTTAACCGGAGCTTGTCGGAAGTTGATGCAAATCACTTGTAAAAAATAAAAGTAGAAATACTGTTTCCTTTTAGGTTTACCGAACGCGGGGGGGGGGGGGGGGGGAAGGGGGATCCTGCACCTATCTTCTCTTTGGCCCTCCTCTTCCTCTCTTCTCAGGCATATACCCCTCCATTATTGTTCTCTCCACACTCGTATGACGTTTTAAGTGACCAAAATATATCAATTTTCTTTGTTTTATTGTCTTTAATAGCAAACATTCTTCAATATTCAGCTCTTAAAGTACGGATGCATGCGTTATTTTCTTTACCCAAGATATTCTTAGAACCCGTCTATAACATTTATATTCAAAGGCATTTAAATGCTGTTCAGCTTGTTTAGTGAGTGTCCAGGACTCACAGGCGTATGTTGCAATGGGAAAGATGCATGCTCTTAAAAATCCAATATTCGAAGTTCTATCTGTTGCACTCAATAATTTATTCAGTTGTTGTAGTCTTTGAAGAACAATTAATAGTCGTCGTTCAATTTCTTTCATTGCATTGTTGGTAATCAATGATCCAAGATATTTGAAATTTTCCACCACCTCCATTCTTCCTCATTAACATATATTTCTTTCTCCATTTTAGTTTTATCTGTATGCATTATCTTTGTTTCTGTTGCTATGTTAAGATATAAGTTGTGATTTTCACTATTTCTTTGGGTTGAGGCTATTAGGTTTTCTATACCATTCTGTGACGTGGATAGTATGCATCACAGTCTAGTATGCAGCAAACCGCAAATTTTCCCATGTGTTTGTATAGCTGATTTAGAAAGGTGTGTCACTGCTGAATTTTATACCATGTATTGCATCCTTGAATAGATAGCCAAAACTTCAAGATACAGTTGTAAATTACCCTTCTATACGACCTAAGGCGCATTGGGTCACCTTTACTTCCCCAAGCATTTTCTAGTATTCATTTTAGACTGGGTTGATTTGGGAACCTTGATCAATCCTCCCCCAATGTGGATTTGAACCCACGACCATCTGGTCGAAAGGCGAGCGTCTAGCCACTATGCCACCGAGCCTGCTAAGACTGTCAAGACACACGATATTAGTCTCATGGTGCCGTGGTTGCACCGCCGATAAAGGGTAGGTTAACTATACTGTATTAATATTTACTCACTCTTGCTACCTTTAAGAAATTGTTTATCGTTTTATGAGTGGAAAATGATACTTGAGGCCGAGAGTGTGTATCAAGTGTACCTGGATACAGTTTAAGAAAATACGGACACGGGAATGTGTATGTGAGTGTGTATGCAAGTGATAGTTTATTTGTGAAAGAAATTAAAGAGAAATGTTGCCTTTAACTCCGCGTTATTTTAACACAACCAGAAAATAGACAGCATCTCAAAGCAAATTTAAATGATATATTCTGTTGCGGATATGTATTATGATAACAAACTTTTATGTTAGTTGAGTGTTCTTTTATAGGGGTCACACTCAACCCCAGCATTATTGTCTGTTTGTGATTGACAAGACAATTTTACGTTAAGTAGTTTGCCATTGCTCTTGGAACGGTCGACACCTCATACCATCGAGATTGACGCAAAGTGATCTGATTTCAGTACGCCCTCATCTCGGTATGTCAGAGATGTGTGAGACTCCATTTCAGTGTCACCTAAGCCACAGACGCAGACAATAACACACAGCTGTACTGCATACGGACAGCGTTTCAGCTTATGTAGTGGCTTGGGGGACAGTTGATCACGTGGGATACATCTGAGTTTAAGAGGGTTTTTTGTACAAAACGTTTGCCTCCTGGTCTCATCATCTCATCGCGTCTCATTTTGTTCCTCTGGTACCTTGCGGTGTCGAGATGAATCATAAACAGCGGGAGAGAGTCCATTTATAGGCTTTATATATCAAGATTTCTCTATGGCCTAGGTGTTAGCGACTTTCTCCGTAATCCCGTATACTCTCGTGAGTAACGTGACGACGGCGGTAATCGGTAGCGGTTCTAACCGCGTCGGTAACTTACGGGGTATGTGAGCCAGTCGCTCAGAAATCAATGGCAAACTACTGAGCGTAATCTTGCCAAGAAATCAACAATCAGCTGAAAGATGCTGATGTTGACAGCGATATCCTATAAAGGATATGCAAACATTTTGTTAATATCAAGATTCCCAGGGACTCTGTTACTCAGCCTGTCCATCGTTTACATGTCCAGCCTCTTTTTTCTGGTTCCATGTGATCTGTACATCATTGCTTGTGGTGATACGCTGTCAGTTGGTAGCCTAGTTATGTGGCGGACCCATTTCATTTACTGTTTTCTAATGAAATCTTGCGCTGCTATCATCACTACTTTAATCTTGATTTTCTCAATTCAGATTTTCTCTCTTCTTGATACATTGAATATCATGCTTCTCATGAAACTCCTGCCTCCGGGGTCGACCTAGGCTATAACAAATTGGACGTAGGACATCTTTTTAGAGGTTAGATGACCGAATTGTATTGATAACATGACCATTCGAATACCGCTTTGTCATAACAAAAATAAGGTTCTTATATCGTGTAGACGCATGCCTGTCTGTCAGGTGGTTATGGGTTCGTATTGGCATGTGGAGGATGTTTTTTAGAAAAAAGAAAGAGGTTTGGGCTCTTAGGTCGACCAGGCCTAAAATGGATTCAGGGAATTGTAGTGGTAATTAAAAGCGACCGGCATAATGCTGACGACACTTGCCCCACAGTGCCGATGTGTGTGTGTGTATATATATATATATATATATATATATATATATATATATATATATATATATATATATATATATATATATATATATATATATATATATATATATATATATATACTAGCTGACACGGTCCGGCTTCGCCCAGGCCCTGGCGGGGATCTATCTATCTATCTATCTATCTATCTATCTATCTATCTATCTATCTATCTATCTATCTATCTATCTATCTATCTATCTATCTATCTATCTATCTATCTATCTATCTATCTATGTCTGTCTGTCTATCTATCTATCTATCTGTCTGTCTGTCTGTCTGTCTGTCTGTCTGTCTGTCTGTCTGTCTGTCCATCTAGAGGACCCGGCCCGGTTTCGCCCAAGCTCCTGGCGGGGATCAATCTATCTATCTATCCATCCATCCATCTATCTATCTATCTATGTTCGGAATACATATAGCAAGGGGACTTAACGTAAGATATAGCAATGCTACTAAAAGTTATGCCCCTTGTGTTATTTTTTCTTATGTTAAGCCATGTAATTACAAAATTAAATTTTAGTAAGTAAATAGCTGATTGTACAGTACCAAACTATGACAGTTGGCTGCACGGGAATGAAAAGAAAACATGTAGAAAATTTCATCTCAATCGGATGGACCGTTTTCGAACGCATCAAATACATCCCCACCCACCCACATACATACATTCTGTTTTATATATATATATATATATATATATATATATATATATATATATATATATATATATATATATATATATATATATATATATATATATATATAAAGAACGTGGATAGGGAACACTACTGCATTGATATTTTAACTATAGTTTGACTTATAAGCCCAAATATGGAAAGTTCGGAAAATACGATTTATCAGTCCACGGCATTTAATGAATGAACAGTGGAAATCATGCTCTCTCCATGCTAGGAGAGCTGATCAGTACCTGTTGCAGAAGTATACCAGCTTCAGACAAGCCTTAGTGGGTGATCACTCGAAGATCTTCATTAGGTGTTGAATTTTCGTTTACGCAACTTACATTGTTAATGATGTAAACCCAACACTGTCATCCTTTTCCACCACGAGTAAACGGAGCAGAAATTACATCCGTTTGCTTGAAGTCCAGCGTGTAAGTGAACTCTAGACAAAATGCAAGCTAGTATACGCATTGAAGAAAAGTGACATTGAAACTGAGAGCAAATGGTCACGTTATTAAGAATTTCATGTTGTAATGGAACATATCACACAGACATACACACGCACACGCACGCACACACTTAAAAATGTTTCCAGACTGTTTATTTGACCCGTCAGAATAAAACAGAGAGAAATGTTGAGGTCTGCTAATTTCACCCCTTTCTCCTATATTGTGAAAATAGATCGGAACAAGTAATAACGTAACGCTATAGGGAGTAAGAGGGAAGGTTGGGGTGGGGGGGGGGGGGGGGGGGGGAGGGCGTTTGGGGTTGTGTGCGCGTGTAGGAGAGAGAAAAAGAAAGAGAGAGACTTTTGAAAACTGTTAATATGAAAACAATTAAACAAATATGGTGAGTGTGCTAGAGAGAGAAAGAGAGAGAGAGAGAGAGAGAGAGAGAGAGAGAGAGAGAGAGAGAGGGAGATAGAGAGAGAGAGAGAGTGGGAGAGATAGTGGGAGAGAGAAAGAGAGAGATAAAGAGTAAGAGAGAGTGAGAGAGAAAAATAGAGGGAGAAAGAGAGAGAGAGAAAGAGTAAGAGAGAGTGATAGAGAAAGGGAGAGAGAGAAAGAGAGAGCGAGAAAGAGAGAGAGAAAGAGAGAGAAAGAGAAAGAGAGAGCGAGAAAGAGAGAGAGAGAGCGAGAAAGAGAGAGAGAGCGAGAAAGAGAGAGAGAAAGAGGGAGAGAGAAAGAGAGAGCGAGAAAGAGAGAGAGAGAAAGAGAGAGCGACAAAGATATATATATATATATATATATATATATATATATATATATATATATATATATATATATATATATATATATATATATATATATATAGAGAGAGAGAGAGACTTTTAAAACCTGTTATCGTGAAAAGAAGAACACAAACATGGTGGGTATACTCGACAGCCGGTGACAAATATATGCTCTATCATGTTGGTTATTACTGAATACATTAGGACCTCAACATTGAGTGACGGCGCTTATATATGTACACCCTTGTAGAACAAATTATTTGAAAACACACTTTTTAAGAACCTGATTCATTTGCTTACAATAGAACGCTCAATCGAAGCTTAACAGTTTTTTAATGCACTGTGAACAACTACGGTCTCCAAAGCGATTTGGCTACAACGCCTCTGGCAAACGTCCTACATTTTGAAGTTTATAAACTTCGGTCGGAGCAATTAGGATCCTTTCATCACTTGACAATCTGGAGATTCAATGTGTTTGGGGCAAGGATAGAAAAGTCCCCTTCACGACCGGCTGATCTAAGTTATATGTATTAAACGGTTTTTGTACATTTCTAATGGGCAGGGTTTATAATCTGATGAAAACACTAACCAAACGGGGGAGAGAAGGGTCCGCTGATAACATTTTCGCTACACGTTTTATTAGCATGAAGGGAATTGATAGATTATTTTGGGCTGTGTAGGGGCTAGGGTAGATTACTTTGGGGCTAACTGGTAAGTAGAAACACCTGAGATAGTTCAGCACTTGATACGGTGTGCAGGTTAAGTTTGCCCAGCAGAATAACCCGGAGAGGTGTGCGAAAGTCCTGCATTCGCCCGAACTTCTAAACGAAGTCGATTGGTTGGATTCGACTTCTGACATGCTACAAACTTTAGGCTTCAGTGGCTGCCATCTGTTTCGACCAGCATGACTCAAAGGCGCAGATGACTTCAAAGAGGAGAATGAATGAAGTCCTGATCGCTTCATTAGCCATGTCAGACTGCCTATGGCCTTTTATCCCGCCATTTTCTTTCCATTTTTAGAACACTAATTCTGCCTTTGGTCTCACAGTGTATAACACATGGTACGAGAGCAGAGGGTTAAAACTGGCAAAAGAAACTGACAAATTAAAGAACATTTTAAAATTTGACTTATTATTTGGAGCATGTATGATCTCGTTAAACGCACCGGGTTATCAGATTCAGATAGGGATAGAGCCTCAATTAACGCTGGAGAAAGGCCAGGCACGCAAACAAAATGCATTTCGGTTTCGGAAAAACCAACGTCAAAAGGAAGGGCACTTGATAAGAGCGTGTACGGGTGGCTGGAGATATAAATGTGCAATGGAGCAATCAATTGAGGCACAAATGTGTCTTCTGATCCGCCTATTACTGGGATCAAATCAGAAGGTACTTGCCTGTGGGATTAGAAATGGGTGTTGCTGAGGGTACTTCAGAATACTTTTGTTATGGTAATATACGCGATGTTTAACTTACTGCCTATTCACTGAATTATAATTTATCAACATAGCTGCTGAATGACAAATCAGAGAATATAACTGTAGGCCGTTTCAAGGTTGACGTCACGCTGTTTCTTATGTACATACCAGCGCTAAGGTTCCTAGCGCAGAGCGGAGATAAATAGGAAAGCTGTTGGGTAGCATAAAATAACATTCCTCAAATATGTCGCTACTGTTGCATGTGCCTTGTAGCACAGTTGTTTAATACACTAATGGGGCGTTCTAATTTTGAGATATCAGCTCTAATCGGATGAGTCTATGCTTTTCCGGTATTCATGTGGTCTAGATTGTCCTCTTCTTCTCCTCCTAGTATTCTTCTGCTTTTATGCCCCAAAGGATCACAGGCCCTCAACCAAACACACCCAAAGCTTACTTCCCTATGTTTTGCCATCTTCTGCAGCTACCCAATGCGCCTTCCCTATCCCCAAATGGCCATCTGTCTCTAATACTTGTCTCCCTCGATTATGTTTCCTTGCAAGATCCAGAACAGGATTTATATTTGTAAATTAAACAAAAAAAATGTTTGCGTTCGTTTGCTTTGAACATAAACGTAGACATACACATTCTACTATATTTAGTGCACTGGACTAATTTTTGCGTGTGGATTAGTTTTACTCCTTATGGAGTGGAAAATATATCTTTACTTTTATTTCCATATTTCCTAGACCAAATATTAGTCCAGTAGCGATGACATTAACAGCTTGGCCGGCCCAACACGCAGCACAGTCTACTACACATTTCACGAGGCTGTGTCCACCTTGCAGCCATCTATTAATTAACACATGCCGCCTCGATGGGAGATTAACACTCATTACCACCATACTAATATGAGACTGTACAAGCAACTACCGGACGATACTACCAAGTATTACTCTGGAGAAAGGAGGCAGGTGGTGGGTTGCATTTTTAAAATTCACATTATATGAAAATGTGGTTAAAGTGTGACACTGCTATATAGTAAGCTCTTAGTGTGTATGTGCTGTATATAATATTCGAGTATACAGCTTTACACTTGAGCCTGAAACAATTAAAACACATAGTCACAGATATTGTTTGAATATGGAACATCTGTTATCCCTACGGTAATTTCAAATTTACAACGCACTCTTAACTGTTTGCACAAAATCGGCTGAAATCGCCTATTTGTTAACGCCACACAGTTTATTGCCTGGCATATTTCGGGGCATCTCTTCAGGTGCATACTGCAGCGTTAAATATCACTTGAAGTGAATAAATGAATAACATTTGAGCTGAAACAAATAAAACACATAGTCACAGGTATCACTTGTAAATGTTACTCGAGGACCACACAACTAACCTGTCAATGGTGAGCTGGAAAAAAGCTCTTCTCAGGCGCTGTTGTTCCCTTTCTGTCCGATTTGTTTATTGGTGTGGTAGTGGACCATGGCTGGACCTAATTTATTTATTGGAGGTGTTATTCACAGCGCGCTGCGAATAATACTGAGCGGTATTTGCAACGCGCTGCGAATAATACTGAGTATTCTTCACAGCGCGCTGCGAATAATCACTTCGTTTATTTATATATGCGATTTGGGAGCATATCTCTTTGTGTTGATTTTCACAATTATATGAGCGTCGGCTTTACAGAGAGCAATAACAAACTACCCTACAGAAAATTGGCTAAAATATCACCAAGAGTCAATACACGCTGGGATTGACTGCGACGTCTTGTAAATTACATGCATCTAATAAAGTGTTCTTACCTTTGTATATGCATAATACTGTCACATTCATTCATTCATCCAGTAGCATATCCCTTGCAGAACCTCACTCCCATAACAATCGTCAGGAAAACTTCTCGATCATAAGCGAGATGTCCCGCGTCCGATACACCCATCTGGAGATCATAAGCCACATCCTGCACCCATCTTCTCTTTGGCCTTCCTCTTCTTCTCTTCCTGTGCATATAATCCTCCGTGATTGTTATCTCCAAATTTTCATGATATTTCAAGTGACCAATTTTCATTGTTTTATCGTCTTTAGTAGTCAACCTTAATTCATATTCAGTTCTTGTGGTATGAATGCATTTGTTCTTTTCTGCATCCAAGACATTTTTAGAACCCGTCAATAAAATTTATACTCAAAGGCACTGTTCGGCTTGTTTAGTAATTGTCCAGGTCTCACAGGCGTATGTTACAATGGGCACAGGTAGATCTACATATGGTCTGAAATAGGATAAGGTGAAATACAGAACAGTATCTGCCTGAACATTTAGACTGTCGATCATTGGATAGTTTCTGTGACGCATGCTAGTTCATGTTGAGGGTGCCATCAATGTTCTGTGTCCACCATCCTATGGGTCAATTCCTGCCTTGTCCTCAAGGAACAACACCTGCAAGTACTGCTCCTTCTAAACCACTGAGACTGTCCATGTGGCCAGCCTATTCAGTTTCGCGATATAATGGTGTTTATGTGTAATGTTTGTCCGACAGTCACGTCTTGTGGAATAATCCAATCCATGTTCATTTGTCTGTTTAATCTACGGTAGTCTAAGAATGTGCTGTAACATTTGAGTTCGAAAACATCAGTTTTCTTCTGTAATGTTTGTGCATTGGTCCACGATTCACGGCATATGTAATCACAGGAACCACTCGTTCTCAAAATCGTATTTGTGGCTATTTCTCTCTCCCCCTCCCCCCCCCCCCTTTTTTTTCCGCTTATCCGTTACAGGACATCAATGTCAACACCAGCCTTTTACCGCCGTTGTTGATTTCTTGGAAAGATTACGCTAAGTAGTTTGCCATTGCTTTTACTTATCCCGTAAGTGACCAACGCGGCGAGAACCGCTACCAATTCTCGCGCGCTGTGTTACCCTACGTGGATAAACGGGATTACGGAGAAAGTCGTTTAACACCTAGGCCAGGGAGACCGGCATTTGTGGCATCCATCCATCCATTATGTGCCATGCCGGTAAGCGTGGGCTGTCGTGTTCTGCCATCTCACTCGATTACCAGAGTCGTGGATCAGCTCCGTGTTTCTGCCTCGACCATGCCACAAGGCTAAGCCATCCAAATACTTGCTTCTAGGTCTTCCCCTTGGTCTGTTCCCCTCGATTTGTGGCATACATTCTTGATTTTGTTTGAACTGCATTCCAGTGTCCTGCCTCCTTCTGACTTATTTTAAACAGTCTACATTGTCGTAAATTATTAAAGCAAGGTATTCAAATTCATGATATTTCAGTTTCATCATTTTTGATTAGAGGACAGATTAGACAAAAGACACAATTTAAAGCCACAAGGCAAGGCTACCAGGTAGACCTCAACCAACATCAATCAACATGGAATCACTGAATAAACAAGCACGCTTTGACGTCCACTATTTCGGCATTCTTAAAACGCAATTCTTACACCCTTAATATACTCGTAATTGCATTCTATTCTGCAAAATACCACAGTGTAATAAAGACAAGCATATATAATCCATGTAATTAGGCGTGTTGTTATAACAATATGGACCATAGTGATTTAAATGCAACGATAATTTATGTATTTTTTACAAACCGACTTAAGCAGGAGCAGGAATAAATTATTCATTTAATATGTAGGAAGTGTCGAACAATGTCAGATAAGCACCGTTTTGTGCATTTGAAGATTAGTTTCTCTTTAGAGCTCATTATATTTGTAATAAAGCCTAAATCTGCGCATATTTATTTTGTGCTTTACAGATTTTAAATGCAATAAACATTTTTGTGAAATAAATTGAATGCAACGAAAAGAATAACATGTCACTGACGTTGCGGAGCAAAGTCTTTGTCATCAAACAAATAAATCTACTAATAAATCTGCAAGAATATATATATATATATATATATATATATATATATATATATATATATATATATATATATATATATATATATATATATATATATATATATATAACCATATTGTTAGTTTAATGTTTCATTTACTTCACATACCTGTATCGGAAGCCCCTGGCGATTTAGAAGCAAGCGCATTGCGTTGGTTTCTATACAAAAGTACAAAAGTATGAGTGCCGGTCGTTCGGAAAGATATTGCCAACTATGGAACGTAACATTGCCAAAAGAGATCACAAACAGCTACCAAATACTGACTGCGACGTCTTGTAAAGGATATGAAACTAACCTGTTTAAAAAAAAATAAATCAAAAACAACTTAAAATCGTTTTATTAATATTCGATTGTGTTTCTTTGCTGATGAAGCAATTGTCAATATAACTTTCTCTCATTTATTTGCTAATAGTGATTTTGTCAAAGAGACTTGTGTTCTTATGTATTTTCTGCAGGTCCGCATGACCAAATGGGTAAGAACGCGTGTTCTTAAATATCCGGTGTGCTGATGCCAAGGTTTGCGATTCAACATCTACACCGGACAGCTGGACTAAAATGATGACCTGTCGTCTTTGACTTGGGGACATAAATTACAAGTATCTCTGAAGTCCGAGTGAGTTCACCAGATGGCGAGAGACACTGTTGATAGGGAAAGTTAATCCACATGCAAAATTCAGTCCATCACTACTATACATAATGTGTATGGACTACGCTTGAGTTCAACGCGAGCGAGCAAAAAATAAAATAAAATAAAATGTATTTTCTTATATTTATTGCATTTACACAGCTCTACCTAACTTCATGTTTGCGAAAATGACTCTTGTTAGCATTTAGTTTCCTCTCGGGATCCCTTCCGTGAATGTGATAGTCATAGAACCGGCCTCTGGTGAAGCTAAAGTACACAATCCGAAAATTTACCCACAAAAGAATATTGCTATGTGCAATTCTGGTATGTCGGCGCTGTGGCTACGGAGTTACGAACACAATCCCGCATACAGTGTTCAAAACACAACAGCAGGTGGTTTGGAGGCAGACCCCTTGCGCGGGTATTTAAACAATAGTATGGGCGCCGATCGTTCTGAAAGCATTGGCAAACTACTGAACGTAAACTTGCCTTGTAAATCACAAACAGCCAACAAATGCAGGGGTTGATTGCGTCGTCCTGTAAAGGACAAGCAACTAACTTTAATTCTGGTATTCATATATTGTGATACTGGCCAGTACTATGGAATTCGTGGACTCGGATAAGATTTTCCTTGTGATATCTACTACAAGAGACAGACAATAAAAAAAAAGGGGGGGGGGGGGAGGAATTCGCGTGCAGTGACGCATTTACAACCCAAAGCAAACCAATCATTGCAAGTTAAGATACTTGTCCTTTTGTCGTTACAGATGTGTAGGTACCGCCTGGACGTATTAGGTACGAGGGATGGTCCATAAGTAATGATTCCTATTTTTAAAAAAAAATCTATTTAAATACTTTATCGGTGCTCAATTGATTAATTTAGGCGAAATTTTCATCCACTCTTCTGCGCTGTACATCACTATTAAACTGTTTCAGTCATAAGTTGCACTTCAGTAACGGTTTTAAAATGGCCACCAAATAACGTACCCAAAGTCGGACAGTGCTAAAATACACTGTTGAATCCCCATAAACAATACTCAAACGTTCGTGGATGCGAATAGGGATCTCCTTTCAGAATTGAGGAATTCGATGACGTTACGTTGCTTTAACCGACTTCTTTGGTGACCATTAAACAACCGCTACTGTTGCGCAACCTATTACTGAACAAGGTTCATAATGATACACAGTGCAGAAAAGTGAACGAGGAATCCCCGTAAATTAATAAACTGCACACCGATAAAGTAGCTGGGCTAGGTCTGTCTTTGGACCAGTAGGTATAGGCTAGTATATAGACTTATAGGCATAGGCTTGACAGAGAAAGTATGTAGACTTACAGGCACATGATAGACCGAGAAAGTATGTATACTTACAGGCACAGACTAGATAGAGAAAGTATATATATAATTACAGACAGAGAAAGCATATATACTTACATGAATAGGCTGAACAGAGAAAGTATATATACTTACAGGCAGAGGCTAGACAGAGAAAGTATGTATACTTACAGGCATTAGCTGGAAAAAGAAAGCATATATACTTACAGGCACAAGCTGGACAGATATATATATATATATATATATATATATATATATATATATATATATATATATATATATATATATATATATATATATACTTACAGTCACAGTCTAGACAGAGAAAGTAAATGTATACTAATTGTGTAAGTATACAGGCACAGACTAGACAGAGAAAGTATATCTACTTACCACATCACCCATCAAGTACCGATTACTCTAAAAATATGGAATGTTTACCATATACCCAATGTGTATACAAGTGTGAAAGGACGGCTTTGTGCTTATTTAACTGAATCAGCACCGAAATATGACCTCCCATTTAAATAGAAGGACGATACATCATCATACTCGGGTCACTTCCAGTCACCAACATGGCGAATAGGCATTTGAACGGTTAAGGCCTCTGGAGTGTTTATGCTTGTGGCTAACGTTTGCACTCATAATTTCCTCATGTTGGACTAGTAGTGTATGGTTCTGTCGCCTTGCTACCGAGTTGAGTGCGTGGCGCGACACTGTCAGCTGTGAATTTCGTATGGAATGTTTTCTCATCTGTCCGCGGTTATTTGTAGCGTGAACTGCATGTTCGGAATGATGGCGACCGGCATGTCGCTAAATTGACTGGATTGCCTTATGCAGTAGTAATATGTGGCTGTTGGTTTTCTAGTGATTGCTGCTTCCATCGACGATGAACTGTAATTTTTGTGGAGGGCTTTTGTGTTAGCATTATGGCGACATTACACACAGTGTACATGTGCGGACTGTTGGTTTGTCAAGACTCCTGTTTGTTCCACTTTTCACATGGGGCAGTGAGGAGCATTTTCTGTGATTTTCATTGGCACAGGAACGGAGCATGATGGAGACGACCCGTTGCCGTGAAGTTGGAGCCGCGGACTAATAATTAGTGACTGGGATCATCGTGTTATTTGCTTTGTTTCGTGGTATCTTCTATAATTTCAATGCTCAGAGAAGGAACATTTACATTATAACACTAGTTCATGTGATTGTGTCCCATGTTTGGTCCAAACTCACTTTTTGTTGGCAGTGATTCATTTAAATATATA
This sequence comes from Cepaea nemoralis, assembly GCA_014155875.1. Classification (NCBI taxonomy): domain Eukaryota; kingdom Metazoa; phylum Mollusca; class Gastropoda; order Stylommatophora; family Helicidae; genus Cepaea; species Cepaea nemoralis. The sequence goes on along the minus strand of JACEFZ010001127.1, from coordinate 216,654 downwards.
AATGAGTCTAGGCAATCAGTGTAATTGTATGAGGCCGAATCAAATAAACAATACTATAAATTCAAATCAATGTTTTCCAGTAGTGAATTTGAGTAACGAAGATATACAACATAAACTAAATTAATTACATAATCCTTCATCTAATTACTTTAGTTTATGTTGTGTGTCTTCGTTATTCAAATTCACTATGGGAATACATTGTTTTGAATTTCTGAAATCTCTCTCTCTCTCTCTCTCTCTCTCTCTCTCTCTCTCTCTCTCTCTCTCTCTCTCTCTCTCTCTCTCTCTGTCTCTCTCTCGTCTCTCTCCGCTTTCTCCCATTACCAATTGTGAAGCGATTAGATGGATTACTGTTAAGCAGACATGTAAAACAGCGGTAAAAGAATGTCGATTACCATGGCAGACAGACAATTCCAATGACTGTGTGAATATGTGTGTTGGTGTATTTCAGATCGAAGGATGTCTCTGAGTAGTTTATGGTGTGTGTCTTCATTATTCAAACACTATACACGTTTACCTGATTAAGTGTCATTGGATGATAAATCGTTTTAAACAACTTCCCGTATCTTCAATGGGCTTATATATATCACCGATATGTTGACATTGCGAAATGTTGTTCCAATTAAAATATCAATGTCGTAATTTCCTCTAAGCAACCTCTTTTATTTTATTATATAATACAACATGTCTGCTACCATATTAACAACTTTTAAGTCATAATTGAGACACACTCCTACCTCCCATTTTCCACCATCCATTTTTTAAATGTCCTAACCTCCTTTTTTGTTTGGTATTGCATCTGTTAAAGGACCCTTTTTACAAGTCTTTAGACGTATCTATTGTTGGTGCCAGCCCCATATTTCCATACACCCACTGGCACTGGAAGGCTGATGTTGTCACGACGGTGGACTTTACTTCCTCAGACAATTTTGGTACCCATTTGATACTGGGTCGACCTGGGAGCTAGGCCAGCTTTAAAAATCTGCGTTGATGCGAATTCGAACTCATGGTTGTCGAGTCGACAGACAAGCGTGCTAGTCGCTACGCTACAACTATAATAATAAAGGTATAGAAGGAGAATCTCAATACTGATGTATGTGTTATATGAGTAAATAACCAAATAATTCAGGTCTATCATATTGTGCATTAAAAGGTGCAGGGGAAAAGAAATGAGAAAAAGGAAGACTGGCAACATTAACCATTATAAGAAAAATCACTGTGCTAAAAATGCCAGATTATGTTCTAAACCATTAATTCGGTATAGTATTTTCTATTTTGCTGTTACTGTAATCAATTGTCAAGAGAAAGAAAACTGACAGACAAAAATTATTGACAAGTGAAAGGAGTCTTTACAAAAATATATGCATTTCAAATATCTCCTGGAATCTGGTTATCTCTTAATAACGCCAATCTAAAGCTAGTAACACCCTCTGAGTGTGTGCCAGTCTCTCGCTGCTAGGCATCCCTCGCACGTAGGCTCGGTGGGATAATGACAGCAATGACTGTGACTCCCCGAAAGCTCAAACACATTTGATAACTAGCCCATGTATTCTGGGCACATCTCTAGGGGGAAAGCAGCCCGAATATGAAAAGCTAAGTAATCGTTTTACTTCAATTTCGCTCCTGAAGCTAGAAACGATCTTCATGAGAAGTTCCTGGAAGAAAACGATGGCATAGGGGACTTTGAGTGATCTGGATTTAATTAAAATGGAAATAGAGGCGATAGAATACATCCCGGTGTATTTAGTCGGATGGCCCCAGGCGGAACAGTTTGTCTCTGGCGCTGGCTAATTAAATACTGTTTTATTTCTAGTGACCGGCGAAAGAGAAACTGAGAATAGGTCGCTTGGCAATGCAAGTAATCCGCCCTCCTCCACAAGATTTAAAACATTCAATTTGTACCCGAAAAGATTAGATGGGCGCCCATTACCGCCCCAATCGGAGATTTATCTCATAATTAAATCGCATTTTGGCGCTGATAGATCTCTCGCCGCTTGCTTGTCTGAATCCGGCCCAAAGACAAGATTAGATAAATTGGAATTAGGCGGTCTCGCGCCCGCGGTCTTGGACAATCGTGTCAGGATAACGTCTTTGTATTGGACTGGCTTTTCTGGGTATTCATTCTGTTGGTGCCATCAACTGGGGTTTAGGAACTGAGTCTCGCAGAAAGACCGTCCCGGTGAAAGTGCGGGATGATCATTCCAAGGAAGAAATAAAGGCATCATCCATAATATGAGAAAAATAAATAGCAAATATTGCAGGAATTTCACATTGACGCAAGTATAGGAGGAACAAAGGCATGTAATATTGGCAGAAGTCAGAAAACATATTCTCATTGAGTGTGTTCTTTCTAGTGAGTTAAAGAGATGGTGATGGTAGTTAAGAGCAAGTGAATGATACGGGGTGAGAGAGCTTAGCTGAAACTGAACGTGGGGTGAGCATTCTTACTAGAGCTTCACAGCTATAGAAGATAGTGGCACAGAGAGCGAGAGATTGGGAATGGTTTAGTAAGTGAGAGATACTGGACGAGAGAGAGAGAGAGAAGAGAGAGAGAGAGAGAGAGAGAGAGAGAGAGAGAGAGAGAGAGAGAGAGAGAGAGAGAGAAGCAATGAGCTGAGTTGGAAGACTTAGAAGCCCAGAGCATCAGTGAGCGTATTATGAATAATGGGATGACAGAGCATAGGAGAGGCAATAAGCCAGAGAGATTTATGATACGGGTACATTGTTAGTCCAGCTAAGGTAACCTATAGCGTAAACAGAGGACCCTTAATGTACATTCCGCAAAATGGTGCTAGAATCACATTTGTATAGACCAATCGGCACTCGGTGGGTAATGTGGTCAGTATCACGCCGGCCGCCTTTACTTTCCTAAGAAAGTCCTGATACACATTGTAGGCTGCGTCGACCTGGGATCTTAGATCAATTTTAAAAATCCGCCCCGATGAAGATACGAACTCATGACCACGGGGGCCGGCAAGCGAATGCCTCTACACTATGCTACCAGGGCTATGGTAGTTGAAAAGTGTTCACAATTGTTGGAAACTTTACAAGGAATAACAAGATATAACCAGTGATTGATCCATCATCATCGTCTTCCACTGTTGCTGTGAAGCGTCGGGGGAGAAATAGTATGCTCTCTAGCGCCCGTTGGGTGGCATTGGATAGAAGCCATTAATTGTCTTTGAAAACTGTTTTTGTCTGTGATGAAGGTTAACTTTCGTTGCAGTCTCCTTATATAGCCCCACGAGGATAATCTCAGCACGGTGCACAAAATCTGTAACATATGGAAAACTATAAATGTGTGTATACCAGAATCACATTTGCTATAATGATTCTTTTGTATGAAAGATTTCTCAGCATTATCACAGCATTATACCAACGTGCGTGTACTAAGTGATTCAATGAACATGATTCAGAAGGTCGAAGCTGGATCTGTACGTAGACAGTGGACTAAGTCGCTGCGGAAGTCTGTTCTCCGGAAAGTCACCTTCATCTTTGTCCCGGGACATGCCGGAGTCTAGGGAAATGAACGAGCTGATAAACTGGCTGGCTCTGCACTCCCTGTAGATGGCCAGCCCATGGATCGTGCCGATGTTATTAACGTCCTTAAAGATATGGCGAGAACAGAGGACTTTGACGTTAGTGAATCCACATCGCTGTCCAGGATGAAAGACCTGGGAGTAAGAATCGCCTTTACAGAAGAGAGAAGAGACCTTTACTTCACTGTTTTATACCCTGTAACATTTCCTTTCACTTTATCATCTTCACATTTTGCCATTGATGTGTATTCTCGTGTCTCTGTATGCGGATTGCTTTGTGGCAGTATTTATCAACGCGGATTGCCTATGCGCTAGGTTTGGAGTATATTGACAATGGAATGCTCAAACCTGCGGAGGAAATATTATCATCATCATCCTCATGTGACATACTGATACATGTGGACAGTCCTGGTTCACAATCCCATTCGATCAGCTGAGTTGTGGATCAGCTATGTGTTCTTGTCTCAATTATACCATACAGTCAATACATCCAGATATTTATCTATTTGCCTTCCCTTTCCTCTTTTCCCAATCTTGCTGGCTGTCATGCAGATTTTCAATTTATTTCTCTTCATAATGTGCCCAAACATTCTTGAATGTCTACGTCTAATTTCTCGAATCAATTTACACTTTTCATTTTATTTAAAGATGATTTTTTTTCCTCATTTATAATTTTGATCAATTTTATGAAAAGTGAGTAAATATTGGCAGGTTGGTTAATTGGTTGTTGAACGCGCTAGGGGACAGCTTTATAACGATAACGTCCGATGCTTTGACGTTCAAGTCTTTATGTCATGAGAAGGTCCCGCATCTATCGGAGTGAAACTGGTGCAGAAAATGTCCTCCCAACCTGGTACCAAAGTGCCGTTTCTACGGGAACTGTATTGCAGACTTCTTCTGTCCCCCTCTTAGCCTAGAAACCAATACGCGTGCAAAGTCGACACTTGATCATCATATCCGAGGAGAGCTGTGTTAGAATGCCACCAGGTTATGATTCTGCACAGCGAATGCAAACTGGCTGGTATTATGATTTGGTTGGCAATGTTTTCTTCACGTGTTTTAGGGATTCCTTTATCAAGACTCCACCCCAATACCCAGCGGCAAGAGTCCATAGATGCAAGTCGCTAAATATATTGCATTGGATTAAAATCTTGACTACTCGTCCTTGTCTTAGAGATGTAAATTACAAGTACCGGTGAATGTCAGAGTGGGTTCACCTGATGGCGAGGGACACTGGAAATAGGGGAAGTTAATCCAACCGCAAAATTCAGTCCAGTGTTACTAGAAGTAGTGTATTTGACTACGCTTGAGTTCAAAGCGAGTGATGATGATGATGATGATGATGATGATGATGATGATAATAATAATAATAATAATACAATTTTCTTCTTCTTCTTTCGTTCGCTTGAAATGTTTCTATATTTGCAATGTTGCCTCTTGTACTTCACTGTGTTGTTCAGTTCATTCAGTAGTTCATTGATTTGCCCCGCCCCCCCCCCCTCCCCCCACCCTCACCGAAGTTTCTCTAGTTTCCAACAGATGTCATATTTTGGACACTGGGCTGATTCGCCAATCTTAAATTGTGTACACATATAGTTGCGATAATTATTATGATAGTAATAATAATAATAATAATAATAATAATAATAACAATAATAATAATGATAATGATAATGATGATGATGATGATGATGATGATGATGATGATGATGATGATGATGATGATGATGATGATGATGATATAGTAAATGATGAAGTACAGTCTTTCCCCCACTTGATAAGAGCGAAATTGGATTCGATTTGTCTACGTGCACAAACGTGACAGAAGTCTCAACAACTCAATGACAATGTGGCCTTGAAATGCTCGCTTTTGAGTATTACGCGGGTAATTGTAACACTTATTGTTGTTCTGCAGCTGTTTTTCTGGATGCTTCACACCTAAATAAAGATATCTAAAATAAAAAAATAAAATAAAAACAGCAACAATGTATTCTCTTAATAAATGTAAGCACGGAAGCCGGAAATATTAGCTTGCAGCGATTTCTTGCCTTGCATATTTCGTTGCGGGGAGCGCTAGTAATTTAATAGCGAACTACAATGATAATGCCACGTGCACAGCTGGACGCAGGTTTGACGCCTGGTCTAGTCTTTTGCCAAAGCGAGGGAAAGATTGGTCACCTCTTCCTTCTTGCTCAAGGCCTATAAAATGTGATGGTACTATCACATCGCCCACCCATAGCAGGAAACTGCATCAGGACAAATTTGAAAAAAAAAAAATAATAATTTGACTGCACTTTGCACTTTGTCAGGTACAATTCCAATTCCAATTCCAATTTTCAAAACAAAAATTCCAAATTCGGCCTCGTTCAACCTGCCTCTTCAGCTGTGGTTATTGTTGAGGTCCGTGGTTTTTGTGGGTTTATTCACCCTAATTCTTGTCTTGTGCGCTCTTACGAGTGAGTCCTATCTCGGACTGGTTTTATCTGCTTTTGTGTCTGTGACGTCTGCTGGGGATTGGTGGCAGCTATCCTTTGTGCCTGTCTCCTTTTGAGGTTTTCCTTGTTGGTGCAGGCTCCTGGCTCGCCTGACCTGGCTAGGTGCAGTCCTTATAAGGACTTTTTATTTGGTATTGTTGCCTCCTTTATTCTGTATTGTCGGTAGAGACATTTCGATGTCTTCATTGCCCTCCTTGCGCCTTTTTTCACTTTCGATTTTGAGTTTCTGTTGCCTTTCGATTTCTTCCTCCGCGGTCAGCCATGGGATGATCTCTCCGTCATCTATATAGTACGCGTAGTCGGCAAAATCAGGTTCATAGTGTCTATCTCGGTATACTACCGGTCTCCTGAGTTTCTTGGGCTTCTTCTTTTCTCTTTCATCCCAGCGCATTTTGAATTCCTGGTGCCTGCGTTCCTTCAATTTTATCGATTCTAGGCACTCTTCCAGGCTGAGTCCGGGTGGGTATTCTGTGCTGCCTTCAGAGGTCTGGTGGGATGTTCCCCTCTTGGATTTCTTTGGCGTCGTGGTTGGGCTGTTGGCCTTAGCTTGCGGTTCCGGCTAGGTATTTTGCTGGGTTTTATCTTGAGACTTGTCTGCGTTCTCTTGCATAACTTCTGTTGGTTTGTTTCGGGTTACTTCCATTTCAGCTTTCAGCAGCTCTCTCTCCGCTTTAATGGTGCGTAGCATTTCTTCGGTTTTCTTCTTCATCACGGCCATATGTTCCACTTCTTGCTTGATGCTTCGCTGGATCTCCTTTATGTCAGCAAGTCAGGTACACACAGCAGAGTTATATATATATATATATATATATATATATATATAATATATATATATATATATATATATATATATATATATATATATATATATATATATATATATATATATATATAATATATATATATATATATATATATATATATATACTCCGTTACTGTGCCAGTGAACATCACACAAAATGCTCGCCACTGCACCATGCGAAAAGTGGATCAGACAGGAGTCTCCACTAACCAACAGCCCTCACATGTATGCTATATGATTAAGGCTGCTGTAAGAATCCAACACAAAAGTCAGCCACGAAAATTACAGTTCATCGTAGTGGAAGTCAATAGAAAACCAGCAGCCACACATTATTGCATAAGGCAAAACCAGTTAGTACAGCAACCGGCACGCCGCCAATTTTCTGAACATGGGGTTCACGATAAAAACAACCGCGGACAAATGTAAAACACTCAACATGAAATCTGTCGCTCCACGCACTTCACTCAGTAGGTGGGCGACGGAACCATGCATTACCAGTCCAACATAGGAAAATGCGTAAGAAAACCATAGCCACAAGCATAAGCACTCCAGAGGCTTTAATTGATCAACCGCCTTTCCTCCATGTTGGACCGGAAGCCACATATTGTCATGAACGAACGCAAACTACCCGGTATGTTACCATTGGTAATTAGAACTAAGAGTTATATGTTAGTAAGGTTCTAATAGTATAAGTTGGAGCCACAGTGATGTGGACAGAACGCTTGCCTGCAGGCCGGGTGGTCATGTGCTCGAACCGCCACCAAACATATTTATTTAAATTGCCTTGGCCTCCCAGGTCCACTCAGCTTAAAGCTGTTACAAGGAAATGTACTGGAGAGTAAAGTCGGCCAGCAAGATATTGAATACATCAAACATCTAGTGCCGATCGTTCTATAAAATTTGAGACTAGCACCATATACCCTCATACGTCTCAGGGCGTCCCTTACTTTTTAACTTTAGCCAGATAAGTATTTTACCAGTCATAATTGAATGCCTTGTTTGTTTTTGTAATATGTGGATTTAAGACATTAGATTGTCTTGTGAGCAGTTTTGAATTATACAGATTTTCAGATCGCATTGTCAATCTTTGAAACAGTTGTAAATTGTATTCCTGGTCACGTTTCATTCTAGAGCAGTGGTTCCCAAGCTTTTCAAGCAGAGGGCCATATCTACTATTTTCGGTAGTTAAGCGGGCCACAACGTTATACAATTATAAATGTCGTGCAATATCATTCTTACCATTCTTAACTTTGGTCAACAAAATTCTAAAACTTTAAAGGCAGTAAGTGTCAGTATTACACTGCGTACATTTTTTGGTTTACAATCAAACTTTCATTTAACAAGAAATTTTTAATCATTTTCGATAATCGCCATTAATGTAATTAATTTACAATTGTAACTGTTTTTCATAACCAGTTACTTAAGTTCAGATGCCAGTTTATCAATGTCTGGGCACAAATCTGTCGTGTGTTGTAAGTCGAACCAAAAGGACAAATGTATTTCTGGGCGAATGAACGCAAGTGTTCAAATTGTTCGACAGACAATATTCGCAAGAATGAAATCAAATGATCAGCCGAAAGTGAAGCAGGCAGCTCCAGAAATTTACATCTAAGTGAAGAATTGCATTTCAAATGAATTATTTCGTGCTGAAGGTTTTGCTGTAATTGACAGAGCTTGGCATCAGGAAATACGAACGGATTTATGAAGAGGGCAACATTATCCTCCTCTATTGTGAACTCTTGTAATCTCGACTGAAAGATATCCAGAAGACTTTCAAATTTTACTTTGTACTTTAACAAGTCAAATTTCTTTTACACCACAAGTTGGAAACATCTCTAAAGTCCCTTCAGTCAGCTGTCCGATAAACAGTCGTAGTCTCATTTTAAATGAAGAAATGCCATTGCACAAATTTGTGAATCTTTTCTCCCCTGGATCCTCGCATTTAAAGAGTTTAAATGAGACGATATGTCCTCTAAAAATGCCAGGTCGTTCAGCAGACATTCCCGCTCTGTAGGCAATACTTTTTTTCCAGACAGAAACAGATAGTGCCCAGAAACATGACAGAACGTTCCCTTTAGATAACCATCTGACATCACAGTGTAACAGTAGCTCACCGTATTCCTCGTTCAGGTCTGATAGAAACTATCTAAATAAACGCCTGTTCAGCGCCTTAATTCGAATTTTGTTCACACATTTCAGAACAACATCCATGACATGTTTTAGATTTAAAGTCGTTCCACACAGAGCTTCTTGGTGAATGATACAATGATATGTTAATATAATGCTGCCAAGAAACTGTTTCAATAATGCTAGACATCCAGACATTTTACCCGTCAAAGCGGGAGCGCCGTCGGTGTATGCACTGTCCAATTTGGTCAATTTTACGTTGTTTTTCTCTACACACAACTTCAGAGTTTAAAACAGATCAGCCCCTTTGGTAATTGCATGCATTGATTCAAGTCCTAGAAATGTTTCAATGAATTCAAAATTATCGTTTATTGCTCAAACAAAAACTGCGACCTGAGCTGTGTCAGAAATATCAGTGGATTCATCCACTGCCAATGAAAGAAAACTTTACAATTTTTGATATGTGCTGCTTCTTGGCGATGAACATCGTTGGCTAGTTTTTCAACTCGCCTGGCCATAGTATTATTAGACAAAGGAATCTGATCAAATTTTGTTTCACACATTTTATCGCCAAGCATTCTAGCAGCAATTTTAAGGGAAGGCTTGATTATTTCTTCTGTATCGGTGAACGGCTTATTATTGTGAGTAACAGAAGAGCGACTTCGAACGACGCAACAACAGCACTCTTACTCTGTTCGTTAGCCTTGGTGAAAAATGACTGCTGCCTGGTCAGAGAACTTTCTCTGTTTTCATAACTCCGAATTAATCGGATATTGAGCATTTATGTCTGAATGTGTGGTCGTGAAGTGTCGTTCCAGATTAAATTTTTTGGGTAACAGAAACACAAAATCCGCAGCCTAGGCAAACTGGTTTACTACTACAGCTAGGCATAAACATAAATTTTTCTGTCAAATCTTCGTTGAATTCACGACAAGCAACATATTCACATTTTCGCTTTTTACCATAGTTTGATTTTAGATTTTCGGCACTCGTGTTTATAGGCTTTAACGGTACATTTTTATTTGAAAAACATCTAATTTCAACACAATACTACCGACTCTGCTAAACAGTTATAACAGATGACAACATGGCGCCATGTGTATTCTGATTGGCCGACAAGGGTGGGATAAGGGAACTTCATAACTTTTCGTTATGAGCTGAACAAGCGCATTCGATAATATATAAGAATAACAACCACGAGCAGAGTAAATTATCGCACATTGACGGGGCGCTCCGACTGCGTATTTGTTTTTTTTTTTAAATTATTAAAACATATTACATTAAACAACGAGGCCTCGCGGGCCACTTTCTTACAGCTGGCGGGCCACAAGTGGCCCGCGGGCTGTGGTTTGGGAACCTCTGTTCTAGAGGAATAAATGTCGTAATGTTAAATTTTGTGTCTGTTTAATGCAGGGCATGTGAGCCATTTCTTAGCTAATGGTCTATTTATATACAGGCCGCAGTCAGATGTGAGCTGTGTCTCTACTTCCATTTTAACTCAATCTATCCCTGAACAGCCTGCTTCCTTGCCTAGAGGTTAGCGACTTTTCTCTGTAATTTCGTATACTCTCGTAAGTAACGTGACGACGGTGAGAATCAGCAGTGGTTCGAATCGCGTTGGTAACTTACGGGGTATGTGAGCCGGTCGCTCAGAAAGCAATGGCAAACTACTGAGCGTAATCTTGCCAAGAAATCAACGATCAGCTGAAAGATGCTGATGTTGACAGCGATGTCCTCTAAAGGATATGCAAACATTTTATTTATTTATTTATCCCTGAACATGTTTATAGACTCGTGAGTATGTCAGTATGTAATGTAAATGTGTGTATGTGTGTGTGTGTGTGTGTGTGTGTGTGGTGTGTGTGTGTGTGTGTGTGATGGATAGAGGGATAGAGCGAAAGAGCGGAGAGAGAGAAAGAGAGAGAGAGAGACAGACAGACAGACAGAGAGAGAGAAAGAGAGAGAGACAGACAGACAGACAGAGAGAGAGAGAAAGAGAGAGAGAGAGAGAGAGAGAGAACGAATGAACGAACGAACGAACAGACTTTATTTTCAAAGGGTAACAAATTGGGCACGCAGGCCCGTCTTACATTCGGCCCTTCCAATCACTCATCTTTCTTTCATGAACAGTGCATAGGAAAAAAACATTGTCACATGAATTTTGTAAACATAAACAATGCATATGACTATGTTATAAGACACATCCACCACCCACCCACACATCCCCCATTCACTCCAACTCCCCCACCCAACCACACACACATACAATACTTCCCCCACCCATCCACCACATCCCTATACATCTCCCCACCCACACACACCTCTCATCCACCACACATCCCATCCACCCACACCCCAAGCACACATACATTCAATAACCCACACATCCCCCACCTACACACATCTCCCCACCCACTCACATATCCTTTACCCGTCCCATTTCCCACCAACAATCACTCACCCAATATCCTCCTCCACCCACACACCTCCAACCACCCAACCAAACACACATTCCTCAGCCACACACACATCTCCCCGTCAACTCACATATTCCGCACCTACCCACACACAAATTCCGCACTCACCCACATAATCTCCCATCTCCCCCAGCCCACTCACTTATCCCGAGCCCACACCTACAAACATCCCCCACCATCTCCTAACCTGCACACACTCACCCACCCACATATC
>JACEFZ010001127.1:177500-200000 GCA_014155875.1 Cepaea nemoralis | reverse complement strand
CTTCCTAACTCTTTGCATGATAATTCTTAGCAAAATCTTTGTGATGTGGCTCATTATACTAATTGTTGGATGTTGATCACATTCCAAAACTCCTGATTTCTTCGGGATTGCAATAAATATATAATTACATAATTCAGGAGGTATATCTCCAGTATCATATTTTGTGTTCAGCAGTCTGGTGACTTGGTCTATTCCATATTCTTCTAAGGCAGGGGTGGGCAAACATTTTGTGCGCAAGGAAACATTGACAAATGTAAGCTACTGGGGGGGGGGGGGGGGGGGGCACATAAATATTATGTCCACTTTGTTTACAGCAACCTATAACAATAAATAATTACGAATTATTTATAGGTTATTAAACAGTATAAATAACTAATTATTGCAATTTTATTTTACTTATATAATATATTTTACAATATGGATAAAAACTTTCACTAATTTGTTAACAAGATTTTGCAATTTATTGTTATAATATTTTTTGTCTTAATTATCTATCAATAGCTTTCATTTAGACACAAACCGGCTACATTGTCAGTACAATTGTTGATTTCTAATGAGATGTATGTAAATGCTTGCAATTTTTGACAATATTCTTGAAATCTGGAGCAAGTTTACTTGTTGACATTCGCATAATAGCATGCAAGTTGCAGTCCGATAATAAAGACCTTATTCTTAGATTTGTTGATCTTCAAGTTATTCTTGATAAAGTAATGTTATTAACATTTTTTTTTTTTGTTGCTTTTTCTTTAGTTTTTAGACAGCCTGTTGATGTACTTGTTCTTTTATTAGTAAGTTCCTGAATTCTTTTGTGCCCTAGTTTGGTATTTTGACTGTTGTGTTATTTTTCAATTTCTAAGCACTTTTCCCCCAGCCATGCTTCTTTCGCCTCCTTACATAACATTCTGACTTGTCTGTGAATTTCTTCATATTTGGCAGAATTATTTTTGTTGAGTCTTCTTGTTTCCATTAGGTGTAAAATTTCTTCAGTCATCAATTTCTTACTACCCTACCTTCTTTAATTTTGGAATAGTTGTTTCTGCAGCCAAACTGATTAAATTCCTCAACATTTCCCATTGATCATCCACATCCTGAAATGGGATCTATAGACCAGACAATATATCAAATCTGTTCTGTACTTCTATGTTGAATTTGTTTTGTATTTCCTTGTCATTACTCAATGTATATAAATCATATTTAGTGTTTCCTGTTATATACTTGACTTTCTTCATCTTTAACCTCAAGTAATCTGTGGTCACTATAACAATCAGCGGTGGCAACTGTTTCTGCTATTGTTAGCTCGTTTCTAAATCTTCTGCTAATCAGAATGTAGTCAATCTGGTTTCTAATCCTGCTATCAGGACTCCTCCATGTCCATAATCTTCTAGGGTGTTGCTTAAACCAGGTGTTTCCTACAATCATTTCCTGTTCTTTTGCCCACTCTACGAGTCTGTATCCTCTTTCATTTCTCTCTCCTAATCGATAGTTTCCTACTGTGTATCTATCACCTTGATTTCCTACTTTTGCATTGAAGTCTTGAAGTCCCCTATTATGAATGTTTATTTCTGAATTTGTACATGTCTTTAAGGCAGACTCTATATTATATATATATATATATATATATATATATATATATATATATATATATATATATATATATATATATATATATATATATATATATATATATATATATATATATATATATCTTCTTCTTCTTCTTCTTCTTCTTCTTCTTCTTCTTCTTCTTCTTCTTCTTCTTCTTCTTCTTCTTCTTCTTCTTCTTCTTCTTCTTCTTCTTCTTCAGCGTTCCGAGCAATTGAGGTTCTTTGCTGCAGATACAATATGTCTCCATTCGTCTATCTGCTTGACCTTCTCTTGCTAGTCGCTGATTCCAAGTGCTTGTAGGTCTGTATGTATATTATATCTCCACCGTCTTCTTGGTCTACCTCGGAGTCTACGGTCATTTATTTCTTGAGTTTAAGCGAATTTTGTTTCCTTATTATCTTCCATTCTTTCTATATGCCCCAGCCATTGTAGTCTATTAGCCTTCATGATACCAGTGATTATTATTGTTTTATTGCCTTATTGTTTTTAAGTCGTGTGATTACATATATGATTTCTTCAAATGCAGGTTCTTCAATTTGTGGTTCACATGTTAGAACCCCTTCCTGTGGGAAAGTGTTACTCGGAGCTTCACAATTTAGTAATTCAACAAAATATTCTTCCCATGTGTTGCACATTTCCTCATTGGTATTTATCATATTCCCATTTTTGACTTTTAAACCATATGTGTTGTGTTGGTGCCCTCGTTTCACTGACTTCAGTTCTTTAAAAAATATTCTGGATTCGTTTTTCTGGTGATTAGTTTCCATATCTTTGATTATATTACTCATATATTCTCGCTTCTGCTGTCGAACTATTTTTGTAGCCTCTTTAAATTCATTTCTATATTGCTCTTCCTTTTGGATGGTTTTTGATGTCATTTAACCATAACTGTCTGGCATTCTAATTCCTAATGACTGCATCTTCACATTTTGGATTGAACCATCTGTTCTTTCTATGCGTGGTTAACACACCGAGACATTCTTCTGCGGTAGATTGAATTGTATTCTTGATGTTCAACCAAGTTTGGTCAACGCTCTCCTCCAAAGGGTTTTGTAGAGTTTCAAGTTTACATTTTATTTCATCTGTAAATTTCTCTCTGACTGTAATTTCTTGTAGCTTTTCTCTGTTATATGTTGGGTGTAATCTTTGTAATTTAGTATAGAAAGCTCTCTTAAGTTTTATTTTATATTTTGCTCCAACGAGGAAGTGGTCGCTGTGGCATTCAGCTCCTCTATAACTTCTAACTTGTTGTATGTTTGATGCATTTCTGTTGTTAATTAAAATGTGATCTATTTGATTATATGTTATCTTGTCACATGATTTCCAAGTTTGTTTGTGTATATCCTTTCTTTGGAGTCTGGTACTGCCAATCTGCAGTCCTTTGGCTTCTGCCAGGTTGATGACTCTCCATCCATTATCATTTGAAGTTGTATGTAGGCTTTCCATACCGGCCACATTTTTATGAGTTTGCTCTCTACCTATTTTTGCATTGAAGTCTCCCAGCACAATCAGGATGTCCTGTTTGGGGGTTTCTTCTATGACATCTTCCAAATCATTATAAAAGTCTTCTTTAACGTCATCTTCTTTCTCTTCAGTAGGTGCATGTACATTAATCATCGTTATATTTTTCCATTTACTTTTTATTCGTAATTTACTAATTCTGTAAGTAACAGCTTTAAAGTTTAGAACGTTCCCCCATAACTCTTTTTTGATGACAAAATCTGTTCCTAATTCATGTTTACTTTGGGTGTTTCCTCCATATATTACAATCATTCCATTTTGCTCTAAAGTACCGTCTCCTGGCCACCCTATTTCTTGAATTGCTGTTATATCCATTTGATATTCAACCAGCTCCCGGGTTAGTTCTTCAGCCGCTCCAGCTCGATATAGTGTCCGTACATTTCATGTTCCAAGTCTCAAGAGTCCTTTAACGTTCCGAGGTCGTTGTCCAAATAAGTCAGTCCGAATTCGAGGCTTATGTATCTGTTTCGTAACAAAATAGTTTTTACAAAGGTGGGGATGATAACCCCACGCTTCAACCCCCAAACCTGGAGGACCAGGGTGTTTCTCTTTGTCTGTTCTCTACCCTTTGACCTGGCCGGCTTGGGAGGCCCTGCTGGTAGCTACGCTACCGCTGGCATAGCTCTCAGGGTCATTGAGAAACTCAAGCTCCCCCACCACAACAAGGTGGAAACACCATCGGTGGATATATATATATATATATATATATATATATATATATATATATATATATATATATATATATATATATATATATATATATATATAACATCATCATCAAGTGCCCTACCAGTTGGCTTACGCGTTTATGACTCTCCACAGATTTCGTATTTGGTGTTCTGGATAAACTCTGCTGATGACATTCCTCAATGCCACCGTCTCAATCCATCCAGCATCATTTCTCTTGGTCTGCCTCTGCCTCTCTTCCTCTCGATTTTTTCCCAGTTGTCATGATATTCTCTAATGCATCTCTTCACATCACTTGACCGAAGAAAGCTGTCTGTCTCTTTCTTATTGTTGTATAGAATGTTCTAGTTTTATTAGTCTGTCTCCCGCAATCATTGTTAGTTACTCTGGTCGTCCAAGGAATTTGCAACATTTGTCTCAAGAACCACATCTCTGATGTTTCTAATTTCTTCTTAATTTGTCCATTTACATTCCAAAATTCACTGCCATATAGCAAAATTGTGTTGTTCTATATAGCATTTCAGCACTCTCTTTCTTACATTCACTAATAATGACTTATTGCATAAGATACACTTCATTTTCTGAAATGCGGCTTTGCCTTGCCTTAAAATACACCCACACACACACACGCACGCACACACACACACACACACACACACACATATATATATATATATATATATATATATATATATATATATATATATATATATATATATATATATATATATATATATATAACACAAAGTATGTATGTCCGTCCGTTCTTTATGCGTTCGCGAACGGTCCTTCCGATTGAGATGAAATTTTCTACACGTTTTCATTTAATTCCTGTGCAACTTTCTGTCATAGTTTTTTAGTGTAAAATCGGCTACTTACGTACTAAAATTTATTATTTTATTTTTCATTATAATTTCTATATAGCAAGGGGACTTAACTCTAGAAAAGTTATTTGAAGGGACATAACTTTTAATAACATTTCTATATACTTTATAGTCATATTGTTGCACCGTTTTTTAAAGATTTATAAACTCTTTGTCTATAGTTATTTACAGGCATATGAGTTATAATAAATAATGATATAATCTTTAAGGCATTTTCAAAGTTTTCATAAAAATAATGCATAATGCATAACATTGTAACTCATCTTTTTATGCTTAAAGAAGTTATCTACAGTCATGTAGCTGATTAAAAACAGTTTTCATTAAAAATAATGGATGGTGTGTGGAAGGACATTCTTTTAAGTTACTGTGTGAATTTAATGAGACGCTCCCCACCAGGAGCTGGGCGAAGCCACGCCGGGTCAGATAGATAGACAGACAGATAGACAGATAGTCGGGAACGGGAGAGCTTATATGACTACTTATATGAATTAAATGAGATGCTCCCCACCAGGGACTGGGTGAAGCCGGGCCGGCTCAGACAGACAGACAGACAGATAGACAGACAGACAGACAGTCGGGAACGGGAGCTTATATGACTACGTATATGAATTAAATGAGATGCTCCCCACCAGAGACTGGGTGAAGCCGGGCCGGCTCAGACAGAAAGATAGACAGACAGGCAAGCAGACAGACAGACTGATAGATAGATAGATCCCCTCCAGGGACTGGGCGAAGCCGGGCCGAGTCAGCTAGTGTGTGTGTGTTTGTATATATATATATATATATATATATATATATATATATATATATATATATATATATATATATATATATATATATATATATATATTGCATATCCTTTACAGGACATTGCTGTCAACACCAGCATCTTTCAGCTGTATGTTGATTTCTTGGCAAGATTACGCTCAGTAGTTTGCCATTGCTTTATGAGCGGCCGGCTCACATACCCCGTAAGTTATCGATGCGATTCGAACCACCGCTGATTCTTACCGTCATCACGTTAACCCACGAGAGTATACGAGATTACGGAGAAAAGTCATAACCTCTAAGCCACGAAGCCGGCATATATATATATATATATATATATATATATATATATATATATATATATATATATATATATATATATATATATATATATATATATATATATATATATATATATAATAGCTGACCCGGCCCGGCTTCGCCCAGGCCCTGGAGGGGATCTATCTATCTATCAGTCTGTCTGTCTGCTTGTTTGTCTGTCTGTCTGGCTGATACGGCCCGACTTCACCCAGTCCCTGGTGGGGAGCATCTCATTTAATTCATATAAGTAGTCATATAAGCTCTCCCGTTCCCGACTATCTGTCTGTCTGTCTATCTGTCTGTCTGTCTGTCTGTCTGACCCGGCTTCACCCAGTCCCTGGTGGGGAGCATCTCATTTAATTCATATACGTAGTCATATAAGCTCTCCCGTTCCCGACTGTCTGTCTGTCTGACCCGGCCCGGCTTCACCCAGTTCCTGGTGGGGAGCATATCATTTAATTCATATAAGTAGTCAAATAAGCTTCCGTTCCCGACTATCTGTCTGTCTGTCTATCTATCTGACCCGGCGTGGTTTCGCCCAGCTCCTGGCGCACAAGTAACTTAAAAGAATGTCCTTCCACACACCATTCATTATTTTTAATGAAAACTGTTTTTTAATCACCGACATGACAGTTGATAAGTTCTTTAAGCAGAAAAAGATGGGTTACAATGTTATGCATTATTTCTATGAAAACTTTGAAAATGCCTTACAGATTATATCATTATTTATTATAACTCATATGCCTGAAAATAACTATAGACAAAGAGTTTAACAATAGTGCAAGTAAGTCCAACAATATGACTATAAAGTATATAGAAATGTTATTAAATGTTATGCCCCTTGAAATAACTTTTCTAGAGTGAAGTCCCCCTGCTAAATAGAAATTATATAATGAAAATGAAAAAGTAAATGTTATTAAATAAGTAGAAGATTTTACACTAAGAAACTATTATAGTCGGTTGCACAGGAATGAAAGGAAGACGTGTAGAAAATTTCATCTCAATCGGATGTACCGTTATCGAACGCATCCAATACAAACATACAAAGCCACATACACTCTGTTTATATATATATATATATATATATATATATATATATATATATATATATATATATATATATATATATATATACACACACTATATATATATATATATATATATATATATATATATATAGTAAGTGAATTATAGATCTGGCTAGTGATGACACATAGGTATTGATTCATATGAACATTTTATCTGAATTATGGATTGTAACGTCACACAGTTATTGCTTCACACAGTATTGCGAATGATAGATGTGGCTACTAATGACATAGTTTTTGGTTAATGTGGCTGATATACGCATAGAGATGGTGGTTGGGCACATGATAATGGGGTTTATAATGTATTGGCATTTGATGAGCAAGGTGGCCAATATAACTGCCGTCCGCCTTGACGCCCCATGACATTCCCTTGTACCCATTTTAGGCAGTGTCGATCTCGGAGCGGGGGTCAATTAAACCAAAATGTCGTGAAAGAGATTCAAACCAATGGCTACCAGGCCGACAGGCTGGGGTGCTATCCACTGTTCTACCGCGGATCCCTAAAGCTTTCATAGTCAGCTGAAAATTCGCATATTTCTGTTAGGTAAAAACATTAGGCGGAGCACTCAAGAAGAAGAAAACATGTAAAAAAAAAAAAAGGAGACGGGGGTATTTTAAAAAGAAAAAGAAAACAAAAAAAACTGAAACAACACACACCCCAAAAATGTAAACAACCATTTGTTTTTATATATTAAAGTATTATTTTGGCGAAAGTTATTTCTACATTATTGGAAATGTCATTAAGAAAATGCTTGTATCTATTCTCTATGTATAAGATTGCTTTACTCAGCTGTCCGTAAACCGAGCGTGGAGGGCAAAGAGTTAAGAAATGCGTGTTTCAACACATGTTTGGGTACTTAACTCCGTTTGTAAAATGAGTTTTCAGCGAACTCCACTGCGGGTTATATAAATAAACAATCGCTCTGGAAACAGATTTCCTCCCTTTGAGAAGCGCCCTCGCAAGTTGCTGAAGACAGAACTGTTTGCTCACGTGGAATGGCCATTAGCACACTGGAAATTAAGAAAATTGTTATTATTACGAGAATTTATGAGTGGTGACGCAGTCGTCTGCCGGGGGTAAACTGGTGATGGTAATCCTCTTCATAATGTAAAATATCCCGCTTATTTTCAGAAGCGTGTCGTCAGAATGGCACAGGTTTCGGGATGTGTTAGTGATAGTGTTTTCGCGTGTTTCGTTTTGACAGCAATAACACTTCACGTGTAGACGGGTATACAGATATCTGTGATGTTGCAATAACACTTCGCATGTAGAAGGGTACATAGATATCTGTAATGTTGCAGAAACACTTTGCGTGTAGACTGGTATATAGATATCTATTATGCTGCAGTAACACTTTACATGTAGACGGGTATATAGAAATATGTAATGTTGCAATAACACTTCATGTGTAGACGAATATATAGATATCTGTAATGTTGCAATAATACTTCACGTGTAGACGGGTATATAGATATCTGTAATGTTGCAATAACACTTTGCATGTAGACGGGTATATAGATATCTGTAATGTTGCAGAAACACTTCGAGTGTAGACGGGTATATGGATATCTATAATGTTGCAGTTACATTTCGCTCTGTCCAGTCCATGTGTATTATTTAACTATTTCACCATTGTATATTTAGCATTTAAACTCTGTTCAACTGTATGTTTTATGTGTTATAGTGGTTATTGTTATTGATTAAGAGAAATGACGCCACTCTCCTCAGGATAAGCCCATAAACGCCCCATCTCTCTCATAAGATAATGATTGACTCTTAGCTTTGTTTAAAATGTAGATGGCAATTATGTATTGGCGCCGGGGTATTAACAGAACCTTATGAGAAGCAAAGAAAAGGAACACTGTAACATCATGTATGTCGTAAGAAGCGACAAATAAAGCTTGGGCTTAGGGTGGGCTGGATGCACATCTAACATGTCCCCGCAATCGACAAACTGAATTACTGAATATTCCGCCAGTGTCCACATTATCGCCTCTTTGCATGCTGTATCATTACACGGAAATCTGTTCATGATCGTTTGCAGTATTGAGAATATGCCATTGTGATAATTGATAAATATAGGCGCTCTAGAAGGCATGCAATACCCTCTTATTGCCACAAACTGTCACATATCCAGAAAAAAATATATCCACAAAACAGTCAATATGTTTGTCGCATAAACGAAAGTACCGACACATATCATAACCATTCATTTTTACATCCTCTATTATTGACCATGAGTCAAATAGTACAAAGACTTCGGTATAATTGGTGCCCTCGAGGCATCGGAGCCCACAAGTTACTGCCTTCAATTTCACCTCAACGCTGGACGTTCTTAATATTTTACACTCAAAACAGACTATTTCTAGTCTAAGTTCTAATTCACGAATACACTAGAGAGGGTTATGCTGTGGTGTTGACTGATGACTCTTTGGTCTGGGGCACGCGGAGTACATGGGCATTCTCAGCCAGCGAAGGAAAGCAAAACTGCCGAGGAAGCAAGTGGTGATTTTACCAGGGCAATAAGCAGCATTAATAAGAAAACAATAGCTTTAACCAATGCCCGAAATTGGCTCGGCAGGCAGAGTATTCACATTGAAGCATACTGAGCGACTCAATGAACACGCCCAAGAAGATCCAGACTGGCCTCATTCGACACGGTGGCTCGACACTGAGCCGGGGCACTCGGGCGTGAAAGTCAACGAGCAAACCGATCGTTTGGCGGACATGGCGGTGACTGAGTAGGGTGCGGCAACGGATGGGGCAAACATCATCAACGCCATACGAGATGACTTTAAGGACACTTAAGAATCTGCTTTCTTGTCTAGAGTTTGGGGGGGGGGGATTGGAGTAAAACGGGGAGCCGCCAGACATAAACAGGAGGTCCCGTGAGCAAATGTGGCAGCTAAACAAATTTCAAGGTGGTTGTAGATCGCACAGAACAGGCTGCCTTGTCAAAATTGTTTGGAAATGTAAACATACTCACGGGGAGATAGATCTTGTTATCTTGGACGAAATATGTCTAAAGAAAGGCAACCTTACACAAATGAATACCGAAGACGGATACACTGACCGTTGAGAAACATAATAAGGTATGACGCACTCATCTCGAAAGAGGAACGAAGAAGGGGAAGAACGAGCTAGGCATAATTTTATAGGCAATTACAAGACACTTTTATAAATACCAGTTTTATGTGATGACCCACACGTGTGTGTGTGCGTGCGTGCGTGCGTGCGTGCGTGTGTGTGTGTGTGTGGGGGGGGGGGGGTGGATTAATGAAATCAATTTGTATAAACTATCATTATGGTGTAACGTCTAGGCTAGAGGCATGCAGGGATGAGATATTCAGCTCTCTACCTCGAAGCCCAATTTGTGACCCTTTGAAAATAAATTTCGTTGGTTTGTTCGTTCTTTCGTTCGTTTGTTCGACGCCTTCTCTTCCCATCCCAGATAATTCATTTACACTCCCTCCCTACGCTAAAAATATAACAAATATATACAGACCCATACCCTGTAGCAGGAATCTGCTGTGAGCAGGTGAAGTGTTGGGATCATCACATCCTGTACGTCTGAGGGCCCCGTTCCACAGTTGTCATTGTCAGTGTAACGTCTTATTTCCATATATCACATCCTGTAGGCCTGAGGGCCCCGTCCCACAGTTGTCATTGTCAGTGTAACGTGTTATTTCCATACTTCACATCCTGTAGGTCTGAGGGCCCCGTCACACAGGTCTCATGTCATTGTCAGTGTAACGTCTTATTTCCATACATCACATCCTGTAGGTCTGAAGACCCCGTCCCACAGTTGTCATTGTCAGTGTAACGTCTTATTTCCATATATAACATGCATGCTGTAGTCCGCCGTCCGACAGTTCTCATGTCATTGTCAGTCTAACGTCGTATTTCCACACATTTCTAAAACATGTCTGGAGCGACTTTTATACAAGTCTATTATCAACTAATTCCCCCCCCCCCCTTCCACTCCTTTCTTGAGCAGCATTGGTTGGAGATATTAATTCTACCGCTGCAGGGATTGACCCTGGACAACTGGCTTGGCATGCAAGCACATCAACATTTAAGTAGCTGCGGCTACTCTCCTGATAAAGAAAGTCAATTAGTCAAACATCCTTATTAACGCCTTGGTACATACTGGGTCTATGACTCTAGTCGCACATTGGGTAGACCAATGGGCACTCGATGAGTCATGTGATCAGTATCACGCCGGTCGACTTTACTTCCCAGGATATTTTCTGATACTCAGTTTGGGTGGGTTGACATGGGAGCTTAGTGGTGAACTTTAATTATTCACATCGCTGGGTTTTCGAAAACATGATCACTAGGCTGGAAGGCAAGCGTGCTAACTACTGCACTAACACGATCTGCATGTGCGTCGATACAGTATCAGAAACTACAGTAATACAGTACTGTTCCTCCGTCTTAACTTAATTAATTGGAAGCTACTATTTAGTGCTATATCTCCTGGATGTATTAAATTATAATTGTTGCGGTTCTCTCTGACTAAAGAGAAACAAAAATATTGTAAACCATAAAGATAATGTTACAGTACTGTTAATAGAGTATTCCTTACTTCATTATTCTTCAAGTACTGTCAGTACATGGTAATCAAAGAGCGAATTTTTTCGATTGTCGATTCAAACTCAACTGCTACAAATGACGAAGGAGAAACATTTTACTAGACATCCTTTATAATTTTCGTCCGAAATCGCATCAGATCCAAAGCTTTCCATCACCAAGCAATTGGTTTGGCGGGAAATCATTGCCATTTTCTCCGATTGTGCTCAATGAATCAATTGTCTTGAAAGGGCCCTTCAGTCTGATGCTACCGGAACTGGGGTCGCCCCTTCAAAATTAGCTTCTTGGAGCGTGCGCATTGTATTAATGCTCCAATCGCTTCCGCTTCCGCCTGGGCTGTTCCGCGAATTTGTTTGAAAGGAAACGCTTTCCTGTCTAAAAGCAGTGGCCGCGCCGCATTAAGGTATAATACAGGGCCCAAATGATGACCCCTAGAGACGATATCGCCGTTATGGATCTCATTATATCACTACGTTGCCGGCCAGCGATTTCACGCACTCTGAGCGTCTCAGTGCGGATTCCGCGCGAAAATTGCTGCCATGCGAGAGGGCTAATAGTCACTTAGCCAGATCAATGCTTGTGAAATTTCCTCTTGCTTGTATCGATGGCTTCGGTAAGGAGAAGGGAGAATACAAGAGGTGGGTACCAGGCAAAATAATGAGTTGCTTCTCTGGTACCTCCTTGACGATGGGTAGTCGGAGATTATTAGAGAGGAGAACGATGGGAGAAAGGTTAACACGAGCCATTGGCCATGCAGGAGACATGCCCAGATTTTAAGATGTCGGAGTTGCTAGCTATCAGAGCCGGATGTCGGACTGGCAGATCTCTTGGGACGTCATCCCGTCCTCTGGCTTATTGTACTGCTTCTGGTGGGTCTTTTTCTTCTGCCTTGTCACAAATTTGCCCGCATGGTTTTTTTCAATTACTGTTATCGACATGAAAGAAATCGAGCGGCAGACAGAAAATTATGACTAAATATTTGCTACAAATTATGGACTGCTATTCATTGGGATTTGTCAGTTCAGGGATAGATAGTATCATTTAAATCACGTCCTTTCTTTTGACCTAAACAAAATCAGCTTTAGTGAATAGAAAATACACAATGAAGTAGCTTACGGCATATTTAAGACGGGGTGCGGTTGTGTATGTTGACAATTGAATACTGAATATTTAAAACCGTCTACAGATGTAGTCGCTTAGATGAAGATAATTAAATACTGAATATGTAAGACCGTCTACATGTGTAGCACTATAAATGACGAGAATTAAATATTGAATATTTAAGACCTTCCAATGTTGTAGCCGTATAAATGAATACAGATAATTAATGAATATCTAAGACCTCTACAGATGTAGCCGTATACATGAAGACAATGAAGTACCGACTATTTTAAGACCTTCTATTGATGTAGTCGTATACATGCATTCAATTAAATACTGAATATCTAAGTCTGTTCACGCTCTCTATTCTACCCAGCCTAAAATGAGTAACGACATTTCCTGCGATGTAAGGCGACAGGAGCATTATTGACTAAATCACATAGGGAGCGCCGAGTTGTCTAAATATACGGGCTAGTTAAACTATACATTAACAGGGCATTCAGAAATTAGTTAAACAATTTATTAACAGGCCAGACCGTAATTAGTTAAACAATATATTAACAGGACAGACTGTTAGATGCCAATACATGTTCTTTATTAGATGCCAATACATGTTCTTTATTAGATGCCAAAACATGTTCTTTATTAGATGCCAATACATGTTCTTTATTAGATGCCAATACATGTTCTTTATTAGATGCCAATACATGTTCTTTATTAGATGCCAATACATGTTCTTTATTAGATGCCAATACATGTTCTTTATTATATACCAATACATGTTCTTTATTAGATGCAATTACATGTTCTTTATTAGATGCCAATACATGTTCTTTATTAGACATGTTTTGTATTAGATGCCAATACATATTATATATTATTATTATTATTATTATTATTATTATTATTATTATTATTATTATTACATGTTTACCACCAATGTTGAGGAGCGACTGGCCAAGTGGCTAGAATGTCGGACTCTCTTTCGAGAGACCCGGGTTCGAAACCTCGATAAAGTGTGGATCATTTTTTCTGTCGGGGGGCAAAAAGAAATCTCTAACCAGCACAGTTCGTGATGACTGCACTAGCCAGGAGCCTCAATTTCTCTGGCTCAAGATCCCCCCTCCCCCCCCCCCCCTCATCCTGCACCGTAAGGTACTATAGGCAGTAGACGATAGTACCAGACAGACCATCGATGTTTTAAGTTTCCAACATTGTAATAATATCTTCGTGCTTCACCTTATCAAATACCTCAGTGTAGTCAACAAGGCACAAATATACCAAGCATCTGTAAAGATATTCATGTGTTTGTTTATTTACATCTTGGAATGTAAATGAACAAATTAGGAAGAACTTTGATGCAACAGAAATGTGGTTTTTGAGAGGAATGTTGCGAATTCCTGCCAGAGTAACTAACAACGACTGCCTGAAACAGGCTAATATGAAAACCAATGAAATTAGAACACTATATACAACAATAAGAAAGAGACAAACAGCTTTCTTTGGTCATGTGATGAGAAGAGAGACATTGGAGAACATCGTGACAACTGGAAAGTTCGAGGGGAAGAGAGGCAGAGGCAGACCATGAGAAATGATGCTGGATGGATTGAGACGGTGGCATGGAGGAATGCCATCAGCAGAGTTGATCCAGAACACCATAGACCGAGATCTGTGGAGAACCTTGAATGCCTACGCCAGCTGGCAGGGCACTTGATGATGATGATCTATAAAGAAGGTAGCCACACGTAAAGCTATATGATGATCTATAAAGAAGGTAGCCACGCGTAAAGCTATATGATGATCTGTAAAGAAGGTAGCCACACATAAAGCTATATGATGATCTGTAAAGAAGGTAGCCACGCGTAAAGCTATATGATGATCTGTAAAGAAGGTAGCCACGCGTAAAGCTATATGATGATCTGTAAAGAAGGTAGCCACGCGTAAAGCTATATGATGATCTGTAAAGAAGGTAGCCACACGTAAAGCAGTATTAAATCAAATGTAAGGATCATTGTTAACAGGTAGTGGGCATGTAGTGCTAGTTAAATATTAGCATAGAACAATAGACAGGCACTCGTTGAGTGATGTATTTCATGCGGACCTTCTGTACTATCTACGACATTTCCTATTTGAAACTAGCTCAAACTGTAAGCCGAAGTCAAGTTTAATAATCCGCTTCCACGAGAATTCGAGCCAATGACCACCGAGCTGGCAGGTAAGCGCCCTAGCTGCTGGGCTACTGCGACTCCCACTCAAGCTATAATGTTAACATTTCTAATTAAAATTTCCCCACAGACTGAAGTTACCCTAGACA
This sequence comes from Cepaea nemoralis, assembly GCA_014155875.1. NCBI lineage: Eukaryota > Metazoa > Mollusca > Gastropoda > Stylommatophora > Helicidae > Cepaea > Cepaea nemoralis. The sequence goes on along the minus strand of JACEFZ010001127.1, from coordinate 185,117 downwards.
CCTAATTCACATAGAACGACCACCTGAATCTATGCAAGTACGTCACCGTAGCCAGGCCTAGTGTATTATAAGTATTAAAGAACAAACCACCAGATTAACACAGGAAATTACGGATACTCTGTTTCGGATATTGTCAGGTTCACCCCCCCCCCTCTCCCCCACCCGCCCCCTCTCCTCCCAGAAAACTCATAAATGTACATATTTCAAACTAAAAAGCATATAACAAAGGAGTCAAAAACATCAGCAAGCTCAAGAAAATCATATTCACTGTGTCCTTTCCATGTCTCATTTAGGCATTATTCAGGTTTTCTGTCTTCAGTAATGAGAAGAATTTATTTCGTAATAAGGAGAGTTTATTTCACATTAGTTCCAACAATAGCCGTTAGTTGACACACACACACACACATCTCTTGTCATGTGAGATATTGCTGTTTCCTAAAGCTCTTTTGATGCTTTAAATACCATACAACTATAGCAGTTTAACACCCGCTAAAATATTCTCGGATACTCGGCAATAATAATGCAATCACAGTATGAGGAAAATGGCAATTATATCGTATCGTATCGTATCGTACTACACCAAATAATCCTCAAGGCAGTTTTAATTGGCTATGTAGTTTTCTTTCTGTGTTACTTTTTCAACACTAGTGTCTGATTAATAAGAAACAAATGTGGTCTACAACATTAATGCCTGATTAACAAGAAATGTATGCGGTCTACAACTGTGTTTTGAGAAACGTGTCAAGAATGCCGTCATTAACAAGCAATCTCTGTGGTCTTCAAAATTAATGTCTGATTAGCAATAAATGAATGTGGTCTACAATCTTATTGTCTGATTAGCATGTCAGTATTGTGTTTTTAACATTTGTATCTCATTAACAAAATGTGTATATGGCCTCCAACATTGACAAGATATGTATGTGATCTCTAACATTAGTGTCTGATTAACAAGATGTATTTGTGTGATCTCTACCATTAGAGCATGCTTAACAAGGTGTATGTGTGTGATCTCTAACATTACTGTCTTATTAACAAGGTATATAAGTGATCTCTAACATTAATGTCTGATTAAAAAGACATGTCAGTGATTTTCAACATTAGCATCTGATTAAGAGCATGTTTCTGAGGTCTCCAATGTTAGTGTGTGACAAATAGGACATGAACGTGTGTGTGATCTCTAACATCAGTGTCTGATTAACTAAAAATATGTGTGATCTCTAACATCAGTGTCTGATTAACAAGAAATGTGTGTTATCTCCACTATTAGTGTCTGATTAACAAGAAATGTGTGTTATCTCCAACATTAGTGTCTGATTTAACAAGAAATGTGTGTTATCTCCACTATTAGTGTCTGATTAACAAGAAATGTGTGTGATCTCTAACATCAGTGTCTGATTAACTAAAAATGTGTGTGTGATCTCTAACATCAGTGTCTGATTAACTAAAAATGTGTGTGATCTCTAACATCAGTGTCTGATTAACAAGAAATGTGTGTTATCTCCACTATTAGTGTCTGATTAACAAGAAATGTGTGTTATCTCCAACATTAGTGTCTGATTAACAAGAAATGTGTGTTATCTCCACTATTAGTGTCTGATTAACTAAAAATGTGTGTGATCTCTAACATCAGTGTCTGATTAACTAAAAATGTGTGTGATCTCTAACATCAGTGTCTGATTAACAAGAAATGTGTGTTATCTCCACTATTAGTGTCTGATTAACAAGAAATGTGTGTTATCTCCAACATTAGTGTCTGATTAACAAGAAATGTGTGTTATCTCCACTATTAGTGTCTGATTAACAAGAAATGTGTGTGATCTCTAACATCAGTGTCTGATTAACTAAAAATGTGTGTGATCTCTAACATCAGTGTCTGATTAACTAAAAATGTGTGTGATCTCTAACATCAGTGTCTGATTAACAAGAAATGTGTGTTATCTCCACTATTAGTGTCTGATTAACAAGAAATGTGTGTTATCTCTAACATTAGTGTCTGATTAACAAGAAATGTGTGTGATCTCTAACATTAGTGTCTGATTAACTAAAAATGTGTGTGATCTCTAACATCAGTGTCTGATTAACAAGAAATGTGTGTTATCTCCACTATTAGTGTCTGATTAACAAGAAATGTGTGTTATCTCCAACATTAGTGTCTGATTAACAAGAAATGTGTGTTATCTCCACTATTAGTGTCTGATTAACAAGAAATGTGTGTTATCTCCAACATTAGTGTCTGATTAACAAGAAATGTGTGTTATCTCCACTATTAGTGTCTGATTAACAAGAAATGTGTGTTATCTCCACTATTACTGTCTGATTAACAAGAAATGTGTGTTATCTCCACTATTACTGTCTGATTAACAAGAAATGTGTGTTATCTCCAACATTAGTGTCTGATTAACAAGAAATGTGTGTTATCTCCAACATTAGTGTCTGATTAACAAGAAATGTGTGTTATCTCCACTATTAGTGTCTGATTAACAAGAAATGTGTGTTATCTCCACTATTAGTGTCTGATTAACAAGAAATTTGTGTTATCTCCACTATTACTGTCTGATTAACAAGAAATGTGTGTTATCTCCACTATTAGTGTCTGATTAACAAGAAATTTGTGTTATCTCCACTATTACTGTCTGATTAACAAGAAATGTGTGTGATCTTCAACATTAGTGTCTGATTAACAAGAAATGTGTGTGATCTCCAACATTAATGTATGATTAAAAATATACTTGTGTGATCCACAATACAAGTGACTGATTAACGTGCCATGTGTATGATCTCTACCCTACGCATCTAATTAAAAAGATATGTGTGTGATCTCTAACATTAGTGTGTGACTAACAAGATATGTGTGTGATCTCCAACATTAGTGTGTGACTAACAAGATATGTGTGTGATCTACAACATTAGTGTGTGACTAACAAGATATGTGTGTGATCTACAACATTAGTGTGTGACTAACAAGATATGTGTGTGATCTACAACATTAGTGGGTGACTAACAAGATATGTGTGTGATCTACAACATTAGTGTGTGACTAACAACATATGTGTGTGATCTACAACATTAGTGTGTGACTAACAAGATATGTGTGTGATCTACAACATTAGTGTGTGGCTAACAACATATGTGTGTGATCTACAACATTAGTGTGTGACTAACAAGATATGTGTGTGATCTACAACATTAGTGTGTGACTAACAACATATGTGTGTGATCTCTAACATCAGTGTGTGACTAACAAGATATGTGTGTGATCTACAACATTAGTGTGTGACTAACAAGATATGTGTGTGATCTACAACATTAGTGTGTGGCTAACAACATATGTGTGTGATCTACAACATTAGTGTGTGACTAACAAGATATGTGTGTGATCTACAACATTAGTGTGTGACTAACAAGATATGTGTGTGATCTACAACATTAGTGTGTGACTAACAAGATATGTGTGTGATCTCTAACATCAGTGTGTGACTAACAAGATATGTGTGTGATCTCCAACATTAGTGTGTGACTAACAAGATATGTGTGTGATCTCCAACATTAATGTGTGACTAACAAGATATGTGTGTGATCTCCAACATCAGTGTGTGACTAACAAGATATGTGTGTGATCTACAACATTAGTGTGTGGCTAACAACATATGTGTGTGATCTACAACATTAGTGTGTGACTAACAAGATATGTGTGTGATCTACAACATTAGTGTGTGACTAACAACATATGTGTGTGATCTCTAACATCAGTGTGTGACTAACAAGATATGTGTGTGATCTACAACATTAGTGTGTGACTAACAAGATATGTGTGTGATCTACAACATTAGTGTGTGGCTAACAACATATGTGTGTGATCTACAACATTAGTGTGTGACTAACAAGATATGTGTGTGATCTACAACATTAGTGTGTGACTAACAAGATATGTGTGTGATCTACAACATTAGTGTGTGACTAACAAGATATGTGTGTGATCTCTAACATCAGTGTGTGACTAACAAGATATGTGTGTGATCTCCAACATTAGTGTGTGACTAACAAGATATGTGTGTGATCTCCAACATTAATGTGTGACTAACAAGATATGTGTGTGATCTCCAACATCAGTGTGTGACTAACAAGATATGTGTGTGATCTCCAACATTAATGTGTGACTAACAAGATATGTGTGTGATCTCCAACATCAGTGTGTGACTAACAAGATATGTGTCTGAATTTCAACATTTGTGTTCACATGTGTTATCTCCAGCATTAGTATTTTATTAACAACATATTTATATATGTAATCTCCAGCAGTAATGTTTAACTACAAAGATATGTATGTGATCGTCAAACTTAGTTTCTTACTAACAAGATATGAATAAAGTCTCCAACCTTAATGCCTTATTAAGTTATGAATGTGATCTTCAATATATAAACACTGTATAAATTGAAAATTGTATAGCATGCGATTAAGAAACTATCTCTGTAACTTACAGGTTCTTTAGCCATGAATGCCTCACCACCCTTAAAAGACATACAAATATTATAAAAGTAAACAAAAATAAAGTACTTTTAACACTCCTTGTGGTGTATTGAGTACACAGTGCAGGGCGCATTTTTAATGACCGTGCAGTGTTTGAAAATAAAGCCGGTCCAAGTTTTGAATTTACCTATTATGTTGCATGAACTTTACAGAGGGTGAATACAAAACTTGGACCAGCAATATTTTCAAACACGGCACAGTCATTAACAATACGCCCAATACTAGCCTCATATTTTAATGGGCCAATCGGCAAACGGTGAGCGATGTGGTCAGTATAACTCAGGCCGCCTTTACTACCTATGAAATTTCTTAGTACCTATTTTAGGCTGGGTCGACTTGAGGTCATTAGATCAATTTCCACAAGCATATAATCAACATTCCACCATCCAATGACCTTCACTATACAGGAATTTACCCTTTTACAACCAAGCGTAATTTTTCACCAGATGTCCTGCCTCTTTTGCTGTCCTTCTTTTGCTGACAAAATATTGCGAATTCGTCTTCGGCATGGACCGTCTCTTCTTCGCCTCCTCTGTACTATTTCCTCTATGCTTATTCTTTCAGACATTCGGGCATCTTTCCATCCATCATGTGCCATGCCGGTAAGCGTGGGCGGTCAGGTACTGCCATTTCACTCAATCACCAGAGTCGTGGATCAGCTCCGTGTTCCTGTCTCGACCATGCCATGTGGCCAAGCCATCCAGGTATTTACTTCTCGGTCTTCCTCTTGGTCACTTCCCTTCGATCTTGTTAGTTGTCACCAAGTTCTCCTATTCATTTCTTCTCATAACATGCCCAACAAATTTTGACTGTCTACGTCTAATGTCTCTAATCAGTTTACGATCTTCGTTTGTTTCTTGAAGGATTTGTTCATTGGTTATTCTGTCTGTCCATGGTATTCTTTGCATTTTCCTCAGAAACCACATTTACACAGCCATCAGCTGTTTTTCAGCTTGACTGCTTATTGTCCACGCTTCACATCCATACAAAAGTATAGGTTCTATGTAGCACTTCAACACTCTTTTTCTCGTTTCAATTGATATCTTTTTATTGGTGAGTATGTTTTTCATCTAGCAAAAGGCTACCTTCGCCATGGCAATTCTTGTTCTAATATCTTCAAGGCATCTCACATCAGATGTTATGACTGTGCCGAGATAACAGTATCGATTCACTTGTTTAAGAATATGTCCATCTACTCGTATATCACATTGTGGTATTTCCTTCTTCCCAGTGACGACCATAATCTGTGTCTTCTTAATATTAAGTTCTGACCCTAGTTGTCTACTGTGTGCAACAACCACATCTACTAAATGTTGCAGATCCTGCTCATTGTCTGCAATCAAGACTGTGTCATCTGCATATCTAATGTTATTGATGTATCGTTCCCAATGTTGATTCCTTCCATATCTTCTACATTTCTGAATATATTTTCACTGTACAGGGAAAAAATATCTGGAGACATTACACATCCCTGTCTCACATCTCTTTTAATAGGCTGATATTGACCTACATTGTTATTAATTCTGATGGCAGCTTGTTGTTTCCTATATATGTTTTTTACCAGTCTAAGGACCTCTTTACATGATCAAAATATTTTATTTTCCCTCTTGTATTTATCAGAATAAGCCGTGTTCTTCAGTGTCAAGTTCTTGTTGTGTATGCTAGTTATTTATCCTTTCCTTCCAATTTATTGTTAGTACACTTTTGTGCATCTGTGGCGAAGTGTTTACGGGCGCAATTCGCAAATCCGCATACTGCGTTCTAAACACAGCTGCTGGTAATTTGGCAGTGGACCGCCTTGCGTTGGTTTCATACAATGGTGTGAGTGCCGGTCGTTCAGAAAGCAATGGCAAACTATTGAACCTAAACTTTCCAAGAGATCACAACAGCAAAAATGCCTGTGTTGACTGCAACGTCATGTGAAGATATGCAGCTAACTAACATATTCTCTAAATCCTCTTCATTCATTCGTAATTATATGTTACCATTTTTGTTTTATCAGTTGTCATTACTTTTGTTTTTGTTGCATTGGGATATAAATTGTGTCTTCCACTTTGCTCGTGCACTGACAGTATTAGAGTTTTAATTCCCATTTGGTGATATTGATAGTAATACTGTGTCGTAAGCACAATGGCGTTTAGCTATTTCTATTCCTGCAACCACCAGGGTATCACATCATTCCATGTCCATATAATCTCAGACATCCATCCTGAGGTTTGCAGTATACATAATAAACAAATAAAGAGACAAAATACAACCCTGTGCGACTGCCTGTTCCATATTAAACCAGTCTGCAGCATAATTATATATTCTCACGACTCTTTTGTTTGCAGTAGATAGATTTTCATGCGTATTATAGCTAGTCTTTTTTTTTATCCCCTTTGCAGCCTAATATAAAATTAACACGACAAATATAATAAATAAATAAATAAACAAATAAATAAATAAAACAATAATAAAATGTATATAATGTGCACCTCAAATGAAAGTCTCCCGTTTCCATAATCTTACAATATTGAGGCTATATGGATGGACCTATGTACTTGACAAAACACCGCTCGTCTTACCTTCCAGAAAATATTCTGGCATAAACTTTACTAAGCTGGGTTAACTCTAAAATCATATACCCAATCAAGCAACATCCGACATCGAAGATTTAAATAAAGAACCGCCAAACTGGAAGACAATTGCACTAGCTTCTATCCCACAGCGACAATCAATGATATAAATACATTTATAATAAGAAATCAGGTACTACAATAACAGAACAAACACAACACACAGCCAAGAACAAAATAAGAAAGTTAGAAACGAGAAACGCACTTGAAATTCGAGTATTTTCAAACGTATTCACTAGTAAAGCTTCACCGCATTCCTACCGGCCTCGTTTCCACACGGCGCGAACGCCTGAAGGCTTCCTTTTTGCGAAAACCTCGGTCTTTATGAAGAAATGTAAAGAACAGTCTAAACATTGGTTATTTTTCTGGTGCTTATGTTAAAAATGAATGCTTATACATGGCTGTTGAAGAAAAGGCTATAATTATGTTTTATTAGATAAACATTATGGAAGCTAGCGTTGTGAATAATCT
>JACEFZ010001127.1:142500-175000 GCA_014155875.1 Cepaea nemoralis | reverse complement strand
ATAATTTGCAAATAGATAAACTAACTTTGTATTTGAGAAACTTGACATGAAGAATATCATACAAATGTGTTATTTTAAAGTAATAAACTCCTGGAACAGAAAGAGTTATTATTATAGCAGTTTGAAATACAGAAAGTGAAAGCAACAAATAAACTTGCAACTGATACCGGGCATTTGCTGTGAATATACGATGTTATGCACCTATTTTCTAAACACAACTGCACTTGATGTTGTTATTATTGTGCTGGCATGCTGGAAGTACCACATGGACCCCGGCACTTAAATCAACATCTTCTGACAATCATGTTTAGAGGATAATCAATGTTGGATCCAAGTGGTTCACAGGCAGGAGTCTAAAGCAATAATCAAGGCAGAATGGGTTAAAGTTACACGAGGGCAGCTTTGTCAAATATACCCCAAAACTAAAGGTGTTAGATTACGACTATGACATAAAGCCAAAAATTTCCCCCAGGATCAAATGTGTTAAAGAAACACCAGAACATAATGCATTTAAAAAGCATGAAGACATTTGTACTTTTCTACTATTTCTCATTCTATTCTCCTCATCCTCCTTTTTTTTTTATCTTTCTCATCCTTTTCGCCTTCTTCTTCTCAACCTCTTTTTCTTCTTCCCCTCTTTTTCATCCCCAAATTCTACTTCTTCTCATATTCCCATCCTTCTTCTCTTCTTTGCCTCCTCTCCTGCTTGCCTGCCTGCCTGCCTGCCTGCCTGCATGCCTGCCTGTCTGTCTGTCTATCTAGAGGAGAAAAGTTTGCTTAATGCTAGGATTATTTTTTTTTAAATCTTGTATAAATTTCAAGTTATGGCCGAATACCAAATATGATGTCTAACGTAGTGCTTTTTGATAAACAATATTTTTTGTTTTTCTGTCTGGTGCGTAGACGAATAAATCCGAAGATTTTCCAACGCGTGAACAGGCCACATATAGCTGTCCGTGTGTGAAGCACGGATTTTCCAAATTTAGTCCACACACTTGTAGCGATTGTCCCTGTGCTTTGTTGATCGTCATGGCAAATGCAACTCGCACCGCAAACTGCAGGCGTTTGAATTCGAATGGCATGTCTGTTGGAATCATTGGGATGCGAGGCAACAGTACATCTTCTCCTTTAAATTTCCCATTCAAAATTGTAGCTTCGATGATATTGTTCATCATCTTTTTGACTGCAAGCCTGGTACCGTTGCAAAGTCGAGGTGGATTGATGTTTCGGAGAAGAATGATAGGCACACCAATTTTCAATGTTAAAACGTGCGGCGGTATGCCTGGCAAATCAAGGGAATTCAAGAATTCAGTTGGATAATTGACAACTTCGTGTTGATTCATCATAGAATCGATGGACTTATACGTTGTCGCTTCGCCTGGTATTTCGTTTTGAATGGCGCAATTGATGGCATTGACATCGTTGTTTTTAGCTGCTAATATAGCACGTGCACTGAGCCATTGATGATTTTTGTGATTCCGTGCCATATTTGGGAAAACTTTTGTCAATTAATTCGTCTATAGTTGCTGTGATGTTACAGAAGTTTGTTGGCAACGTGATACTATGTGTGGATTCATCGATTGGCATTTTTTCCATTCCCAATATCCAACAATTGTTTTGCGAAAACTTCTGCGGATGCATTCATGTTGTAGTTATACACGCATGTTGGTCTTCAAAGTCAATTTCTGAACGTGTCGCCACAAAACTGATGATTTCAGACATGCATTAAGTTCATCAGCGGGTGTTGAACGTGGTATAACTGGTAGAGTTTGTCGAAAATCACCAGACAATAAAATAAGTGCGCCACCGAAGAGCTGTTCATTTCCTCTGAAATCTTGTAGTGTACGATGAAGCGCCTCCAATGCTTTTTTGTGTGCCATTGTACATTCGTCCCATACAATGAGTTGACATGATTGGAGTACTTTACCCATTCCAGAATTTTTTCGGATATTGCATGTTGGTGTCTCAGTGATGTGAATATTCAAGGGCAATTTTAGTGCTGAATGTGCTGTTCGGCCACCATCCAAAAGAGTTGCCGCAATTCCAGATGATGCGATAGCCAGCGCAATATTTTGTCGTGATCGTATGGTTGTCAATATAAGTGAAATGAGAAAAGTTTTCCCTGTGCCCCCGGGCTCATCTAGGAAATACAATCCGCCGGTTTGGCTTTTAATTGCATGCATAATTATGTCATACACTATACGTTGTTCTGGAACCAATTTCAGAAGATTCGTTTGAACAAATGCACACAATTCGTCGACATCAAAGAGTGATTCTCGTTGCAAATCACGATCGAAAAGATCGTTTGCAGATCGATCTGGCGCAGTCATTCCCAATTGTACCAGTGGTTTGTTAGCGATTGCCAAACATATGTCCTCCGTCGAAACCAATGCTTCATTATACACATTTTGTGTGAATTGAATGTCCGGATTTTGATTCATTGCACGCAAACGATGTAGGATGTCTTCACTCATACAGTCTTTGTATTTTTCCCAAAGATCTTTTGGATTGGATGGGAAGCAAGTTGTCAATATGATGGCAAATAATGTGCGTATTTGCTGTGGTTGAGCAGTATTTGATGCATCAGCGAGTGAAGTGTCCCAGTGTGCATCGTTTTCAAGAAGATGTAATTCTTGGCAAGTTTCACGATAAGTGGCACATACTTGACCGTTTACTGTTCTTAATTCTTGAAAGGATGTCGGTCCACGTACGTTGATTAACAGTAATCGCAAGTAAAAGCATTCTGCATTGTTTGGGTGAACAGTGTACAGACGGCCTAACGCGTCGGTCGAATATAAATTGGTATGTCCTTCAACTGCTTTACCTTGTTTGCGACGTTGAAACTTTTTCGCTGATGCATTCCATGTGTAGTATGTTGGCACTTCAGAGTAAAGTAGTGTCTTTGCAAACATATCATTCCCACACAATGAAAAAAATGCAGTTAACGTTGTTGGTGGTGGTGACAATGCTCGTTCACTTGCATTTTCTGTTGTGAAGTACACGCGCTGTCCATTTTCAAGGTGCATTGCCAAATGAACAACTGTTGGATGACGTTCATGGATTGGAAATGATAAAATACGCCATACTGCTTCATTACTATTAATGTAGCGTCCCACTTGATATTGGTCTATTTCATCGATAGACGCAGTTGCATTTCCCACTCCAAAAAAACTGCCATATCGCTTCCTTTGTTGACATATTTGCAAATGTACTTGATCGATTTAACCGAATTGCAATACTCGACATTGATGTGTGCTTTGTACGTTTTCGAGAGTAACGGTGAATACGGTACAACCCAACGATTATCGACTTGAAGATCATTGTTTCGTACTTTTAAAGTGATAGATTTGCCGCCATCTTCAGTTGAGCGTCGACGATATAGTGGATATCCGTCATTGCCAGTGATTGTCTCTGCATGTAAATGTCTTGGGTACCGTTTTGTGCATTTTCCATCAGACATGCAAGGTGAATTGTTATTGAGGAAGCCACATGGACCATGAATCATGTTTTTGGTGACGACTTCAAGTAACTCTGGATCAATGTCGACATCTGGTATTTCTGCTGAGATGACTTGATCAATTTGATCTGGTGTGATTTTTTCCATCAACCAAATCAAAATGTGTGCATGTGGCAATCCTCTTTTTTGCCATTCGATGGAATACATCCAACAGCGTGTCTCTCCAAAAACGTGATGCTTGACAATTAAATCCATTAAAGATTTCAATTTTTGTTTGAACACACGTGCGGAAATATCAGGGCGATCTGATGATGATTGTCCAGTTAACAACAGTTCTGTTATTTCATCCCATGTAGGATTGCATGTGAAGGTAATAAACAAATCTGGGCGGCCATATGCGCGAACATATGTCATTGCATCTGTGCGTATTCATGCATGTGCCGCTTGACCACCCATCTGACTGTGTTTGAATCAGTGTTTCTGATTCTGGTGTCTTGGTCCTCCTTCCTCTCACAAGTTTTTGTGTTCGTCTGTGGGTAGTCGTCGCTCTTCTTATTGGTAGTTTCATTGACTGTAGGTTCAGATACTTTATTACAGCTTGCATGCAGACTCTCCAAAGGCAGGTTCGTCTTCTTGATAGTCTGGTCGGTTTTCTCACTATGCATCTTGGAAGCTGCTTGTTTCTTTGTGCTATTACGACGTGCCATTTTCCCCCCGTATCAGACTGCTTGAAATGTGTAAGGCGTCTTGGCTTGATAGCGCTGAGAAGTGCTGTCAAGCGAATCGTGTCGATATGATGGCGGAAAACACTAAAGATGCGATGATATTGTTCAACATCTTTTAGATAACTTCTTAAGTATAGAAAGATGAGTTACAATGTTATGCATTATGCATTATTTTTATGTAAACTTTGAAAATGTCTAAAAGATTGTATCATTATTTATTATAACTCATATGCCGGTACATAACTATAGACAAAGAGTTTATAAATCATTGAAAACGATACAACAATATGACTATAAGTTATACAACAATGTTATTAAAAGTTATGCCCCTTGAAATAACTTTTTCTAGAGTTAAGTCCCTTAGCTAATGTGTAGTCACGTCATTTTCTTCCCTTTCCCAAGCGTTTTGGTTCGGGGATTCTTTCATCATCATCATCATATATTTACGTACGTATTTTGGGAATGGGAGGAGGGAGGAGGAGGAAGAAGAAAAAAAAATACGACAGTTGACAGCTCTGGAATGAAAGGAAGGCGTGTAGAAAATTTCATCTCAATCGGATGGGCCGTTAGCGAAAAAATAAATGACATACATATTTACATATTTACATATTTACATACATACACTTTGTTTTATAGATATAGATTTTCGCTATGTTAAAAAGGAAGCGCTTTCGAAGTGATAGAAGCCTGAGATGACAGTATAAATTACTTTTTTTTGACGTACTTTATGTCAGAAACAAACGTATAGCGCGGTTTTGTAGAGAGCATAATTGTTTCATGTTAGATTTAGGGCAACCATCCCAGACTGTGGAACAATAATCGAGGTGTGATTGGATATAGGATGTATAGAATATTTTTCGTGTGCTTTCGTCTAGTAAGTGATGGATTTTAGCAAGTTGATAATATGGCGGTTAGGCGTTGAACCGTTTAGGCCTGTGGCGTGTTTATGCTTGCAGCTATGGTTTGCAATCGCATTTTCCTCATGTTGGACTGGTAGAACATGGTTTCGTCGCCCTGCTACTGAGTGAGTGCGTGAGCGACACCGTGAGCTGTGAAATTCGCGGGGAATGCTTTTACACCTGTCCTGTACAGTGACCTGCATGTTCGGAACAATGGCTACCGGCTGTTGCTGAATATACTAATTTGCCTTTTCGGTTCACGAGTGCATCTTTCAGGAGACTTCCGGGAGTCAGCGCTGAAGCTGCGGAGTTCGTGCTTAATGCGACACTTTAGGCGGGTCGCCCTGCGGTAAAAGACCGAGCCATGTGAGAAAACCCGGGTCAATGAGGCCTTTCTGGTGACTGCCGAGTCCATCGACGATGAACTGTGGTTTTCGTGGATTAATTTTGTGTTGGCATTCTGGCAGCGGCATTATGCACAGTGTACCTGTGCGGGCTGTTGGATTGCCGAGACTCCTTACTATTCCACTTTTCACATTGGACAGTGGGGTGCATTTTGTGTGATATTCACTGGCACAGGAACAGAGCATAATGGGGACGACCCGTTGCCGTGAAGTTGGAACCTCGATTAAACAACTAACTAACTAACTAACTAACTAACTGACTGACTGACTGACTGACTGACTGATTGACTGACTGACTGACTGACTGACTGACTGACTGACTGACTGACTGACTAGCAAGTTGATAAACTTTTTGTGTTATTTTCTTGGTAAGAACGTGGACATGAGAGCTCCTGTTTAAATGTCTGTCAATTAATAGACCAAGTGTTTTATGTTCATTAACATTAACTAACAAGAACTATTGCTCGAGAATTATGGAGGAAATTGAGAGAAAAACGCAGCTCTATCAGCGTTCACGCCGGAAACTACACACCGAAGCGACACAACAAGTGACTAACGACGACAACTGCTAAATTTGGCCACACTTCAAATAAAAAGAGATTTTTGCAACTTGGAATGTTACAGGTCTAGGATATAAGGAACCAGCTCTCGTAGAGTTTATGAAAACAATCAAATATTCAATTATTAGGACTCGCAGACACTAGGAAAAAGGGGCAGAACACGAAACAAACACACGAAGGTTACGTCCTTATATGGAGTGGCGTCGACCAGCGAGCTACAGCAAAACATGGAGTGGGTTTTTTGTTGCATCCAGACAAAGCGAAAGCAATTATCAACACTAAATTTATATCAGAAAGGATAATACTAGTACAGATCAAAGAAGGAAATAGAACAACAACTTTTATACAAACATACGCCCCATGTAATGACACTTACAGCGACGAAGACAAAGACGAATATTTTGATAAACTTGCAGACACGTTAAGTAATGTCAAGGAGGACAGATGAACTAGTTGTGATGGGTGATTTTAACGGACGAATAGGCACACGAAGAACACCGTGGGAGGATTGCATGGGGCCATTCAGCGACACAGAGACTGATTGTAACAGCAATGGTCAACATCTACTCAACATATGTTCGGAAACATGGACTAATAATAACAAATAGTTTTTTTCAACATCGTCGTAGCCACACCAAAACCTGATATAAATGGAATGACATAACCAAGCATCCCAAATTGACTTTATTCTAATTAGGAAATCAGACAGAAGGCTACTATTAGATTCAAGAGCACTCCCAAATACAGATGTTGATACTGATCACAAGCCAGTCATAATAAAGAAGATTTCACCACACAGGAAAATAAGAAACAAAAAGGTAACAACACATGTCATCAATTATAGGAGGCTGCAGGAAAATACGGTTAAAGACGACTTCAATCAAGAAATCCAAAACCTACATAAGAACATCCCTGATGACCACTCAAGCGTAGATAAGGAATGGACATGTTTCAAGGCTGCCATGCTCGACACACTGAAAAAATAAATGTGGAACAAAGAAAGTAGGGCAGGACAAAAGATTCAGAACAGCCTGGTGGAACAACGAAGTTAAAGATAGCATATTCAAAAAGAAGGTAGCATTCAAAAAGTGGATCACAACTAAATCTGAACAGGACTATATTACTTATAGAATAGCACGACGTAATGCCAAACGAACAATTAGAGCATCTAAAGATGAATCCTGGAGAATATACGGTGAACAGATGGCGACCCTTAGCAAAGACTGCCCAAGAGAATTTTATAAACGTGTCACCACAATTAGAAACAGAGATGCATGCTTACAACCCAACCACCATCATAAACAGCAAAAGAGGTATGCCAATATTTAATCCACAACAAAGACTAGCAAGGTGGGCAGAATACTTTCAAGAACTACTTAACCCCACAGATAACATAGGAAAACCTCACTTTTGTGCCTAAATGCCAGGGACAGCAAGAACCAAATTTCATACCTGCAGAAGTCAAAGCAGTTATACAGAAAAGTCCTAAAATCAAATCACCAGGTCCAGATGGAATAACCACAGAAGCTATTCAGGCCTGTGGGGAAACATGAGTTAAATGGCTAACAAGACTTTTTAATATAGCATGGGAAGAAAGAAAAGTCCCAGATGATTGGCAACAGGCAATAATATTACCAATATGGAAAAAGAAAGGCAATATGAGAGAGTGCGAAACATACAGAGGTATATCACTCCTGAGCCATATAGGGAAAATGTATGCAAAACTTTTGGAACAAAGAGCTAGACCAATAGTTGAACAACAGTTAAGCAAAGCACAATTCGGTTTTCGGAAAGGTAAAGGTTGCACTGATGCATTATTTACACTTAGACAAATTTGTGAAAAAACTATTGAATATAGTGACCAGCAGAATATTGTGTTTGTAGATCAGGAAAAGGCTTTTGATAGAGTAGACAGATACAAATTATGGACCATCCTTGAAGACTATGGGATAGAAGGCCAACTGCTAGAAAACATCATAGCCATGTACCACTCGAGCCAAAGTGCAGTAAGAACACAGGAAGGTATATCAGATATGTTCACAGTCAATACAGGAGTGAGGCAGGGATGTGTGCTCTCTCCCCTGCTACAGGAAGGTATATCAGATATGTTCACAGTCAATACAGGAGTGAGGCAGGGATGTGTGCTCTCTCCCCTGCTACAGGAAGGTATATCAGATATGTTCACAGTCAATACAGGAGTGAGGCAGGGATGTGTGCTTCTCTCCCCTGCTATTCAATATCTACATGGACAGAATTTCCAAAGAAGCAAGTCTCGACGGAACAGATTCAGAAAATTTAGAACTCTTTACTCCAGATGAAACAACTGACCCACAGGGAATAAATGAACTTCTATTTGCAGATGATCAGTGCCTGTTTTACAGCGACGAGGGCAGACTACAAAATCATATTACTAATCTGAGTTCAACCTGCAGCAGATACAATATGAGTATAAACACAGCCAAAACCGAAGTAATGCAAGTTAGCAGATCGCCAGGCCCACTAAGTATACAGATAAATAACACACCTCTGAAACAAGTTAAAGAATTCAAATACCTTGGAAGTATGATCACAGAAGATGGCAGATTAGACAGAGAAATTGAAATCAGATGTCAAAAAGCTAGTGCACTTACATATCAACTGTCACCCTTACTGAAACATCCAAACATACCCATGTCCGCAAAACGACAGATAATAAACAGCATATTCACACCAACCCTATGCTACCAATCTCAAACCTGGACTTTATCCAAATTACACCTTCGCAAAATCAACACCTGCGAAATGAGATGCCTGAGGAGAGCTGCCAACTTAACAATCCGAGACCGAGTAAGAAATGTTACTATCAGACAGACTGTGGGATCAACACCTTGTGCCACATTTATTGAAAGACAGAAGATCAAGTGGTTTGGCCATGTTGTTAGAATGCAACATCAGCAACTACCATCACTGGCCTTACATCAAAGATCATCTGCGACGAGACCACGAGGACGTCCAAGAAGAAAATGGATTGACGACATCAGAGACATTGTACAACCACACGGAATGACACTATCCAGTGCCGCCCACCGGGCGCTGGAACGCAAATTATTCCTCCCCACGACGCTTGACGGCAGAAGTGGAAGATGATGATGATGATGATGAACATTAACTATATGTAATGTGTCCATGCGGAGTTCTGGCGGTACCCCAGTTATGGTTAGTGTTTGAAGTTTTCGTCTGGTCGTTATTAGCATGGATTTGGTTTTGTCGATGTTAATTTGCATGCGGTTTTCATTGCTCCAGCTAGTAAGATTATCAAGTTCTTTTTGTAAAGAACTCGCTAATTCACTATGGTTCTCTTGACTAGTATATATATATATATATATACACACACACACACACACACACATACACACACACACACACACACACACACACACACACACACACACACACACACACACTATATATATATATATATAGTACAGTCGTCTGCAAATAGATCACAAGTTGTGTTGAGATATAAAGGAAGATCGTTAATATAAACTGCAAAATGCAGCGGACCTAGTATTGAACCCTGAGACACACAAGTATTAAGATGTGTGGGTCTTGATAGACAGTTGTTGAAGGACACGATATGTTATCTGTCGGATATAAATGACTGAATTATATTTACCATATTGGCGCTTGTCTTCATTTGTTTTAATTTTATAATTAAAATATAGTGATCTACCATATCAAAAGCTTTTTTAAAGTCTACAAACACCGCTCCACAAATGTTCCCGTTGTTGATGTGAAAGTGCCAGTTATAAGTCATTTTTGTTAGAGCACTATGGCAAGAAAACTTAGGTCGAAACCCAGATTGACTGTCAATTATTAGATCGTTGTTAATTAAATGGCGTAACGTTATGTTATGTATATGTTTTTCGAGTGGCTTTTATAGTGACGATAGTAAGGAGATAGGTCTATAACTACCCAAGACGCTATTATCAGTTGAGCCATGTTTAAGTACAGGATACACTTTAGCAGTTTACATGGAAATGGATAGTAGGTATTTTCCAGGCAATGGTTATATATGAACGTTAAGGACTCACACATGACTGGGGCAGCATAGAGAAGAATTCTATTACTGACACCATCTAGGCCGTGCGAATTTATTGCTTTTAGGTTTCAAGGATATTTATATACTTCTGCAACAGACATTAAGGGAATCTCAGCGGGAATATTTCTGTTGCACTTCTCCTCACATAATATTGCCAGTAAACTTAAGTTACATGATGCATCTGGTACTGAAGACTTTAGATTCTCTATTTCTGATTGAAAGAAACAACTGAAATCATCGCATGTTATAGAATTTGGTATTGCTGATTCTGAAGGGCGTTTCAAATTGGTTAACTAGTTAATAGCCTTCTATATATTTGTATTGTTTGAATTATCTACAATCACATTTTTAAAATGATCTTGTTTTATCCTACGAATTTCATATTTAACTTTATTCCTTAGTCTGCGGTAACTGATGAAGTCTTTGTTTTTGTGTGCTGCATCGCTCTCTCTCATGATTTCCAGAACTTCACTAGTAACCCATTGTGGATTTATGTTGATTTTTGACTTCGAACTTTTTGACTAGGCACGTGTTTATCGAACACACTATAGACTGTCTTTGTCCTGAAAGCTAATGCATCGTCTGGGTCAGGAAGTTGTTAAACATGATCAAGGGCTGCTTTTTTAAAGTCTTGCAAAAATAAATCTTGGTTGGATGCTTTAAAATTTCTAAATTTGATAATTAAATGTTTATGTTTAAGAGTTTTGAACCCAATTTTTGACCATGTACAACATACTGGGTAGTGGCCACTAACTGTACTAACAGAAACAGAACATTCAATAATATTATTTGGACAAGAAATATATATATATATATATATATATATATATATATATATATATATATATATATATATATATATATATATATATATATATATATATATATATATATATATATATATGATCAATTATAGTTGGGGATGTATCAGTAACCCTTGTGGGACGGTTTATTAGTTGTTTGAAATTGTAAGATAAAATTATATCATCCCATGTCTGGTTGGATTGATCAATATCTATGTTGAAGTCACCTAGTATCATAACTTCTCTACCTGCTGTAAACACTCTATCCATCATTGCAGTGAAGCAGTCATACCAGCTGTACCCGGCACAAGGATTCCTATATAGGTATCCAACGAGAAACGGTTGTTGGCTGACTGGCTTAACTTCTAACCAAACACATTATATCCCTACGGTCTCGAGATCACTTCTACGGGAACAGTGAGGGAGTTGGAAATGTATACAGCAATATCTGTCGTGGCTAAAGGCTTGCGAACGCAGTTCGTGAGCCAGGTACCAGGCGTTCGAAGCTCAGCTGCGACCGATTTGTGCAGCAGACCGTGTCGCGTTGTGTTATAACGTGTTGGTATGGGAGTCGGTCGTACAGAAAGCAATGGCAAACTACTGAACGTAACACTTGCCTAGTACATCAACAACAGCTGCAAAATGCTGGTGTTGACTGCAACGTCCCGTAAGGGATACGCAACTTTAAAAAAAATGTTTGATTTGCATCTCTCCGAATTACTTTAAACCCTTTAAGAGAGGTTTCAGAGTCGGTTATTTTGTCGTTAAGACGACTTTCTGTGATTCCAAATACATAGAACGTTTTAGACAGTGTTACTGAGAGTTCAGGTAATTTATTCAGTAGATGATATATGTTGAGATGGCCAATATATAGACCATTTTTGTTGAGCCACTGATCGTGATTAGCGAACATTACACAATGAAAGGAAGATGTTGCTTCTGGTATAAAATTACAGGGTTTTTGAGACTTTATTTAGTAGAGGGGGTAGGAAAATGTCTTTGCTGGAGTGGCATCATGAAAACTTGGTGCAGGACTGCAGGGTTGTACTGCATTAGCTGCTGAAGTTGCCAGTTCCATTGATTGGAGTGTAGATTGCTGTCCAGAGAGGGACGACTGCTATGAGTGTCACTGGAAGTGCCTACATTGGAAGCAGACATCTGGGGCACAGCACCATTGCTTAACAGTGTCCCCTTTGACATGATAGAGGGAGACTGCTTTACGGGCAAGATAGGAAACAAAGTATTACAGTTAGCAACACTGGGACTTGGAGCATGGTTTGCTATTCCCAGCATTGTGTTCCTGGGGTATAGGCAAGGGTGGTGTGGGAAGAGAGGGAATGTTTTCCGAACACCGAAAGATGGCTTTTGCCGAAGGTGAAGCTCAGTTTACTCCTGTAATTGGTGCTGGTTGTTGTGCACGTTAGGGATATTTTAATGTTCTTCGCTAGGATGTTACTTCCTAGCTTCGAACAATGTATCTGATCCCTGTATAGTGTTTTCTTAGGAGCCCCGGACGGCGATGTAAAGTACGGGGTATTATTAATGAAATTCATGTTATTATCTTTACAACATTGATATAGAGTTAGATTGGCAGCATCGGCACTTACGATGCTGGAATCCGTAACATGGTGGAATGATTGATGATATGAAGATAGATGATTTAGGAAATTTATTGCGCAACAACACCTCCAATGTGGCTAGTTGTGAAGTGCTTATGATTTTATTATCCATTATATCGTTGACACCAATATGGACTGTTGCTTATCTAATTCTGTCGTTCACTTTGAATTTTCGCAGTGTAGCGGTCAGCCTATCAATGTCAGCGCCTGGTAGAGGGTAGATTGAAGTTGATTCGCTGTCAGAAGATGACATGCGATCACTATAGATTCCCTTCAGCAGCGAGTCACCAATGATGACATGCATTGCACTGTCTTCTATTGTTATTTCACACTGCTGACGTGTCCGCTTGGACTGTTGTTGCACTGCAAGCGGACACGTCAGCAGTGTGAAATAACAATACATGACAGTGCACGTTAAGTTCTTTAATTACCTCTTGAAACCGGAGTGGCTCCAGTCGTGATTAGACAGGTAATAGAACATTCGGGAGATCGGCTGGCCGAGAGATTTAACCCGTTCGAGCTTACACTTTCCCTGGTGACGGCGGTGTTGTCTGGTTTACTCCACACACTGTTCAGATCCACTGAAATGTTGACTTGCCATCATTGACTTGAGGACTTAATTTATAAGTACATGTACCTTAGACGTTAGAGTCCGTTCGCCTGATTATGGACACATTACTAACAGGGACAGCTGGCTCTTTAATAGCAGCAACTACAATTTATTGCTGCACGACTGTTGATTACACTCGAGTCCAAAGCAAATTAACGCAAAAATAAAGTAAAATTTTGAAGGATATAAACGCTACGTTCTTCCTCTGCCCCTTCCTCTCTCTCTCTCTCTCTCTCCTCTTCTCTCTCTCTCTCTCTCTCTCTCTCTCTCTCTCTCTCTCTCTCTTCTCTCTCTCTCTCTCTCTCTCTCTCTCTCTCTCTCTCTCTCTCTCTCTCTCTCTCTCTCTCTCTTAATCCCACGATGTCTGTTCTTCTGTCTTGTTAATTGCTGTCAATATATTCAACTGGGCTAACACAACATCTCTTAGATATTCACACATGGTAAATGAATGCAGATGACAAAATCGATGGATGTTGAACTCAAAGTTGATTCTCCGAATTTTATAATATGCTTTTAGCAATGTTTTATAGACGTGTCCAGTTGCTACGGTCACAAAGTTGAAATATTTGCACGTCTCACCAAAGTATGTAATTCTGTTATTTTCTATACACATACCTGCAAAGAAGATGACGAGAGTCATATGAACACCGTAAGTGCTTAAATGACATAACTAAGCAAACAAACAAAGAAACAAAGAAATTAAAAAAAAACAAAACAACAATAACAATAATTTATTTGAAATAATAATAGTGGATAAAAATATCAGAACTATAACCCAGACTGATATGGCTGAGCAACTGTATAACAATAGACTGTACTACCCGCTTTTTGTTAGCGATAAATGTTTTGGGGCGATCACCAAACCCGGCACTCCACACATTGTACCAACGGCTCCGGCAATGAAGCGAGGACACGCAACCTAAATACTAAATGTCATGACAGGACAGACCTCCTAGCCTTATGCCTTGGTCGGCAACTGGTCTAGGATCGAAGCTCCGACATGCGGAAAGTAAGAGCATTGCTCTGCTGATCCGGCAGTTTCTAAAGCTTCTTTTTTGTTCTAGATGTATGTTAGCTTTCCTCTGGAGTAAACTAGGCACCCGAGCGAGGGATCATGCTGCATGGGCCACACACAGGTCTCTACAATTCAGCACAACCTTTATGCTATGGAGAGGTTATTATGCATGTTTTTAAACTGACAATGTAACAAACTATTATCTGTGAAGACGGCAAGGTGTCAGTAAACCAGACATTGATTTGACTGATTTAATATAAAGGGTAATGATGCTGCTATAAGATTGATATGTCTGATGTAACAAAGGGGAAAAAAAGATGCCTCTAATTTTAGAAAGAAGATATCCAAAGCTGCCAGAAGCGCATCTGAAAACATTGTTCGGCCCAACTGATCAACCTTTTCACAATCAGGCGCTGAACTTCTTTCACGCCATGCTTGAGCATTCACAGTAACACGAGCCCTCGTTGAAGAAACAACTCTTAAAATGATCAACACGTACAAGCTTCGAACATAAACAGCACGCACAGTACACGAGCCGATTCTCTCTGAAAACGACCCCTTATATTAAATCAGTTGTGCTGAACTCCAACAGCAAGAAAAACAACATTACCAAGACAGAAGGGCATGCTATTGAGTGTCTAAATTAATTTGGGTATTGAAAAAACGCCTAAAGAAGAAGATCGCTGAAGGAAACTGTAAAACAAAACACCGTTAACAAGATCTTATAGCGGGTTTCATGTTTTGATTTTGGTCCTAGCTGCTGTAAAGACATGGGAGCAATCTGCAATTTATACTCTTACAACAACCAACTCCTAATACAGAGCAAACATTGCAAGTCGAACTATTTGGAAACATATTAACCCGCCGTTCAAGACGTAGTGTCCGTTAAATGTTACACACTTCTACAGACGTTAATCGCTGATGCGTCTGATGTTGTCCGAGCTGCACATACAACAACAACAACAACAACAACAACAGCAACAACAACAACAACAACAACAACAACAACAACAACAACAACAGGAACAACAACAACAACAACAACAACGATAACGGCGACAACGACAATAACATCAACTACTACACTACCGCTACTGCTGCTGCTGCTGATACTACTACTACTACAAGAAGAAGAACTACTACTACTACTACTACTACTACTACTACTACTACTACTACTACTACTACTACTACTACTACTACTGCTCCTACTACTACTACTACTTCTACTACTACTACTACTACTACTACTACTACTACTACTACTACAACTACTACTACTACTACTACTACTACTACTACTACTACTACTACTACTACTGCTGCTGCTGCTGCTGCTGCTGCTACTACTACTACTACTACTACTACTACTACTACAAGAAGAACTACTACTACTACTACTACTACTACTACTACTACTACTACTACTACTACTACTACTACTACTACTACTACTACTACTACTACTACTACTACTACTTCTACTACTACGAAAGCCCCGGTAGCGTAACGGCTTGACATTCGACTGCCGGTCCTGTGGTAATGGGTTCGAAGCCGAATCGGGGAGGGGATTTTTAAAATTGGGCTGGGCTTCCAGGGCGACCCAGGCTAAAATGGGTCCCAGAAAATGTCCAGGGAAGTGAACGTGGCCTGCGTGATACTGATTATTTGGATCAACACACATTTGCGAACAAGCATTCTCTTGCTTGAAGATCAACAAATCTAAGAATAGGTCTTTATTGTCGGACTGCAACTTCATGCTGTCATGCGAATTTCAACAAGTAAACTTGTTCCAGATTTCAAGAATATTGCCAAACATTGCAAGCAGTTACATACATCTCATTAGAAATCAACAACTGTAGTGACAATGTAGTCGCTGTGTGTCTAAATTAAAGTCATTGATAGTAATAAAGAATATTTGTTATAATAACAAGTTGTAAAACTTTTTCATTTTTCATTATATAATCTCTATATAGCAGGGGGACTTCACTCTAGAAAAGTCATTTCAAGGGGCACAACTTTTAATAACATTTCTATATACTTTATAGTCATATTGTTGGACTTACTTGCACTATTGTTAAACTCTTTGTCTATAGTTATTTTCAGGCATATGAGTTATAATAAATAATGATATAATCTTTAAGGCATTTTCAAAGTTTGCATAAAAATAATGCATAATGCATAACATTGTAACCCATCTTTTTCTGCTTACAGAACTTATCAACTGTCATGTCGGTGATTAAACACAGTTTTCATTAAAAATAATGAATGGTGTGTGGAAGGACATTCTTTTAAGTTACTGTGCGCCAGGAGCTGGACGAAACCACGCCGGGTCAGATAGATAGACAGACAGACAGATAGTCGGGAACGGAAGCTTATTTGACTACTTATATGAATTAAATGACATGCTCCCCACCAGGGACTGGGAGAAGCCGGGCCCGGTCAGACAGACAGATAGACAGACAGTCGGGAACGGGAGAGCTTATATGACTACGTATATGAATTAAATGAGATGCCCCCCACCAGGGACTGGGTGAAGCCGGGCCGGGACAGGCAGACAGACAGATAGACAGACAAACAGATAGTCGGGAACGGGATAGGTTATATGACTACGTATATGAATTAAATGATATGCTCCCCACCAGGGACTGGGTGAAGCAGGGCCGGGTCAGACAGACAGACAGACAGATAGACAGACAGACAGATAGTCGGGAACGGAAGAGCTTATATGACTACTTATATGAATTAAATTAGATGCTCCCCACCAGGGACTGGGTGAAGCAGGGCCGGGTCAGCTAGTAACCTATAAATAATTAATAATTACTTATTGTGATAGGTTGCTGTAAACAAAATGAATATATATATATATATATATATATATATATATATATATATATATATATATATATATATATATATATATATATATATATATATATATATATATATATGTGTGTGTGTGTGTGTGTGTATATATATATATGCGGCCCGCCAATAGCTTTACATTTGTCAATGCGGCCCTCCGCACGAAAAGTTTGCCCACCCCTGATCTAAGGCATGTAAGCGGCTCCTTTACTTGTTGAATGCAGTTAATGGCAGGACAGTTTGCCACGAAAGTGTCCCCACATATTGTATGTCATGTCTTGCTATGTGTCTACGTCTTGCTATATGTCTACTTTTTGCTACATGTCTACGTCTAAATAAAATAAAATAGTTTAGATAAATTACTGTAAGAAAAGCGTTTGATTGGCCGAAAGAACAAGAGCATTTTAGCTCTTACCACCTCCTAGCGAGATCAACCCCTGCGCAGGTCAGTTGGACGTCTCGTACAGAAATCAATGGCAAGCTACTGAACGTAGAATTGTTTAGTAATTCAACCTGGGGTTGGAGTTGACTGTAACGTCCTACAAAGGACATGCTACATCATTTGTGTGCTGCTGTAAAGAAAGACACACGTGATAGGACATGCCTTGCCAAACTATCATTGTAAACATAATAATCGGATTATCTTTGTAGTGACCAAAGCAACAATGATGGTAACTCGTTCTTAACGTCTCCCATTTGCACACGTTATATAATATTTCTTGCCAAACTATCATTGTAAACATAATAGTCGAATTATCTTTGTAGGGACAAAAGCAACAATGATGGTAACTAGTCCTTTAAGCCTCCCATATGCGCCCACATCTTAGCAACATCTTAACGACACACACTAACTAGAGCCGACGTCAAAAGTTATCATTCCGTCGTGGTATTTATCTAAGACTGTTGCCCACAGAGACACGAGAACACCGCTAAATGAGATACATACAATGTCTTATTGCCTGAGCCATGGGAGACTCCAGCAGCGTAGAGAAGTGATTCATCTCGCATTTTTACAGACACCAGAGGACACTGATTACTTTACCGAGCAACTGCGCGAATAGATACTTGGAACTATATTTATTTAACTGTAACTGGATTTTTCATCATCCGCTGTGCATCTAACAAAATCCACGGGCTCGCAATGTCTTATAATTTATCTCTTTAGCTACTTTTTAGGGTAGCAGAAAGGAGACAAAGAAAATGTTTTCTCTCGTTAGCGTAGATGAAAGGAGACAATGAAAATGTTTAGACATTTCTTAGCAGCAAAATGTAATAGTTTCTTCGCATAGTTCGTTATTTACAGGAACCTGGCGTTGTGGCCTACGGGCAGTGAGCGTGTTTGACAATTCCCCGACATCCCAAGTCGAGGGTTCGAAATCAGCTACAGATGATTTGGAAGCAGACCGCCTTGCGTTGATTTCTATGATATAAGACGTTGGCAGTTTAGACAGTAAGGACAAACTTATGAACTAACAGTGCCTAGTAAACCGCAAACAATCAATAAATGCTGCGCTTGATTAGTTTAGTTTAGTTTACTTTGTCGTCGGATCAACATCACGGCACACGGTTTAACCCATAAGTGCTCCGTTTTCCTCCTAACTCAAACCTGAGTCTGGAAAAACTCAGCTCAATGCACGAACTCCGTTGCATCGGCGAGGATCCTGAAATACTTTGGGTAGATTTTTAACTCGAAATTTTGACCGGGCAGCGCCGTTAGGCTACTCTTTTTCGATTTCCAACTGCCAAGGGATTTTTTACGTGCGCAACAATACACAAGGGCGTCCGATCTCACTACCCAGAGACCAGGGGAAATTTTATTACTGGAAGTCCAGGTGGATTTTTTAAATAAATCCCGGTCCTCACCGGGACCTGAACCCGGGACCTCCAGCACTCGAGGCGGACACCATATCTCGAGACCACTCAGCCGCCCCCCCCCCGGCGCTTGATTGCAACGTCCTATAGAGCATGACACTAACGTTAAGTTACTCTAGCACAAGAATCATTGGGTTTAACGATACATGTCGTTGTCCCTGAAAACAGTTAAACTGTCAAACAGTTAAACAATTGTTTATTATCTCTATGGGGTTTTGAAACACTTGAAATGCCTACAAAAGATTTTGTCATTTCTAAAACTGAACGTGTTGTATTACTGTGGTTTCTACTGTTAGAATCTTTATCACATCAAAAGAATAACGGCATTTTGCCTCGGGGATGCCAGCCAGAATTCTCTGAAAATGTGACCTCCAATAGATAACTAACCTGTCTCGTTTATTGAGGACTTGAAATGTGATATAGGTGGTGGAGTAGGGGTATCCTCTATCAAAGGAGAAGTAAGGTGCCTCCTTTCCTCCGCTTGCCTACAGGACACCCTTGGGCAAGGTGAAATACCAGCTTAGCGCCCCCCCCCCCCCCCCTCCCCCACCTCCCCGATCAGTGTTACGTGAAGCCATGCGTGCAGATGGTGGATGAAGATGAAGAGCAACAGATAGTTGTAGGTTATGGTCTCCGACTTCACGACGGTAGGTAGAGGATCTCATTTTTGGGGGAGATAATGGCGACGGTCATAGACCATTATGGTCACTGCTAAGAAGGAAAGCAATGACAAACTACCTTCTGTACAGATGCCAAGAAAATCATGTTTTCCAGTCTCATAGAAAATCAGAGAAACGGCGTAAATGTGTGCTCCATAGGAACATCCTTGCCCGGTAGAGGTAGTCATGTGCACCAGGTGGCTCCAGACAGTCAGCAAGCGAGCGAGTGCCAAAGAGAAACAACATTGAAAGTGGGAACTTGGAATTTAAGAACTAAGAGTGGGGATGGACAATTTGATAACATTAAGAATGAAATGAGAAGACTAAATATTAACTTATTAGGTATATGTGAGACCAGATGGACACTAATGGGCATTAAAACATCTGAGGAATATAGCATAATCCATTCTGGTGGAGAGAAAAAACAGCGAGGTGTAGCAATTATAATGGATATAGCGAGATCACAATCGATCAAAGGATATTGAACTGTATCAGACAGAGTGTTACTGGTGAAGTTGAGTGGAAAACCTTTTGATGCACCAGCAGCAGACAGCAGTGATGACAGCATCGATGAAATTTATAACGATTTGGAAAATGCCTTAAAGAAATGCAAGAAGTCAGAATTAAATATCATAATGGGTGACTTGAATGCCAACACTGAAAATTAACAGGACGGATGCATAGTAGGAATGTATGGAACAGGGGAACAAAATGAAAAAGGTTGCAGACTTGTTCAATAGGCAAAAGAGCATAATATGATTATTGGAAACACCTGGTATCATCATCACCCAAGGAGATTATGGACATTGAGGAGTCCTGATCATAAGATTAGAAATCAGATTGATTACATTCTCATCAACATAAGATTTCGAAATGTCTTAAAAGTCGCAAAACTATATAAAGCGCAGACTGCAAAGGCGACCATAGATTAATCATGAGCAATAGACATATACAATTAAAGAAAGTCAAATATACACCAAGAAACACAAAATGTGATCTACAGGCACTGACGAGTGAGGAGATAAAAGATAAATTCAACGTAGAGGTAAAGAGCAGATTTGATGCATTGACAGATATGTAAATATTATTTTTAAATGTCAGCGACCAATGGGAAATATTAAAGAAATAAATCAATCAAGCTGCAGAAACAACAATCCCAAAAATAAAGATGATGGGCGTAAGGAATGAATGACGGAAGCCATTATAAAACCCATGAAAATAAGAAGAAATAACAAAAATAACCTTGAAAAATATGAAGAGATTCACAGGAAAATTAGGAAACTATGCAAAGAGGCTAGAGAAGCACGGCTTGAGGGACACTGCTGGGAAATTGAAAACCAACGCAATACTCGGAATACCAAAATAATGCAGAAAAGAATTAGTGATATCACTAACAAAACAACACACACACATCAACGGGTTGTCTAAAAACCAAAGATGGGAAAATCATAATGGAAAAAAAAAACAAACATATTTTTCATGCTTGGTCAGATTATGTGAAATACCTTTATGAGGATACAAGAGAAGAACAGTATTATAATCGTAATATAAATGAAGGACCATCAATTTTGAAGAACGAACGAACGAACGAACGAACGAACGAACGAACAATCTTTATCTTCAAAGGATTAAGAATTGGGCACGCAGACCCGTCTAAAAAGTTTTGGAGACATTATATAAAAGATGGAAGTTCAGAATGCTCTTAACCATATGAAAATTGGCAAGACCCCGGGTACAGATAACATGACAACAGAAATTATCAATGCCTTAGACCAGTGTTTCCCAACGTGGGGCCCACGCCCCACAGGGGGGGGGGGGGGGGCAATTCGATTTTTAAGGGGGGCAATTCGAAAATGAAATAAATCGGCTGGATATACATAACAAAACGGGGAGACTTGAGACTGAAGTTAATTAAATTGGAACCGGACATCAGCATTCTGAGCCATTGAGGTTCTTTGCTGCAGATACAAGCCGTCTCCATTCGTCTCTCTGGTTGACCTTCTCTTGCCAGTCGTTGATTCCAAGTGCTTGTAGGTCTGTATGTATATTATCTCTCCACCGTCTTCTTGGTCTACCTCGGGGTCTACGGTCATTTATTTCCTGAGTGTAAGCGAGTTTTGTTTCCCTGTTATCTTCCATTCTTTCTATATGCCCCAGCCATTGCAGTCTATTAGCCTTCATGATACCAATGATTAGCGGGGACTTAAACAAATCATAAATGTCTTTGTTGCTTCTTCTTTTCCACTCTTCACTTTGTGTATCCCTAATGGGCCGAAAGATGCGTCTTAAGACTTTGTTCTCAAAGGTTTGTAACAAGGCTTAGTCTCCTTTAGTTGTACTCCAGATTTCAGAGCCATACAGCACAACTGGTCTGATCAGTGTTTTGTATATTGTGATCTTGGTGTTGCGAGATAGCGCATTTTATTTTAGCAACCATATGTGTTGTGTTGGTGCCCTCGTTTCATTGACTTCAGTTCTTTAAAATAACTTTCTGGATTCGTTTTTCTGGTGATTAGTTTCCATATCTTTGATTATATTGCTCATATATTCTCGCTTCTGCTGCCGAACTATTTTTGTAGCCTCTTTACATTCAGTTCTATATTGCTCTTCATTTTGAATGTTATTGATGTCATTTAACCATAACTGTCTGGCTCTCTTTTTCCTAATGGCTGCTTCTTCTCATTTTTGATTGAACCATCTGTTCTTTCTATGCATGGTTAACACACCGAGACATTCTTCTGCGGTGGTTTGAATTGTATTCTTGATGTTCAACCAAGTTTGGTCAACGCTTTCCTCCAACGGGTTTTGTAGAGTTTCAAGTTTACATTTTATTTCATCTGCAAATTTCTCTTTGACTGTAATTTCTTGTAGTTTTTCTCTGTTATATGTTGGGTGTAACCTCAGTGGTTTAGTATAGAAAGCTCTTTTAAGTTTTATTTTACATTTTGCCCCAACGAGGAAGTGGTCGCTGTGACAAGGATCTCACTAAATTTAAATAATAAATAATTACTAATAATTAAAATAATATAGAAAAATCTTTCATTAAAATTATTTTGTGCTTGAATTTCAGTTCTCCATTATATTTTTTTGAAAATGTACTTACTGTGTTTGCTCAATAATGTCCTAGTGATTTCTTCCTAAAACCTATAATTCAAGTTTCTTTAGTGAGCATTTCAAATTTTGAATATTAAAAATTATGTATATGTGTGGGGGTGGGGGGGGGGGCATAAGAATGTTAGAAAGGCTTTGGTGGGGCATTGCACAAAAAAGGTTGGGAAACACTGCCTTACACGAATATGGAATAGACCAGGTCACCATACTGCTGTACGCAATGATATTGGCGATATGCCTCCTGAATTATGTATTTCTATATTTATTGCAATCCCGAAGAAATCAGGAGCTTAGGAATGTGATCAGCATACAACAATGTCTATAATGAGCCACATCACGAAAATCTTGTTAAGAATTATCATGCATAGAGTTAGGAAGAATATAAAACCCGAAATAGGAGAAGAACAATGTGGGTTTGTAGAAGGCAAAGGTACAGTAAATGCAGTATACATGCTGAGAACATTAATTGAACATTCTATAGAAGTAAACAAATACCTACATTTGTGCTTTATTTACTAAACAAAGGCTTTCGATAAAGTAAGACACGTCATCATGATTAAGATGCTTACATATCTACAAAATGATGGGAAAGCTTAGACTTGTAAACAACTTATATTGGAAACAAGCTGCCATAAGTAGGTCAGTATCAACTTATTAAGAGAGGTGTGAGACAGGGATGTTTAATGTCTCCAGAATTTTTTCCCTATATAATGAAACTATTTTCAGAAGTGTAGAAGATATGCTTGCTTGCTTGCTTGTGTTCTTTGGCTTGAGCTCCAGCGCGAAGTCCTGTATGTTGGATGAAGGCATCCTGTTGTCCAACACCAGTGTGATGTCATACAGGACCTGAGGTTTGCGTGAGTATCCGTTGTCCCATGTCTGGCTTATTAGTGTGCAGACTGGTGGTTCCTCACCGTACAGGCAGACACTCTCCGACTTCGGAGGAATCGGCGATCCTACTGACTTTAGCCAGGACCCCGAAGGGACCTGTTGCCCAGGACGCTCGACGAGGACGCGTCAATAGGTCTTGGCCAGTATATAACCCGGCCCTGGTGCCTTGGAAACACCTCTGCGTCCCTGTAGAAGATATGAAAGGAATCATCATTGGAGGACGAAACTTAAATAACATTAGACATGCG
Organism: Cepaea nemoralis; assembly: GCA_014155875.1. Lineage (NCBI taxonomy): Eukaryota > Metazoa > Mollusca > Gastropoda > Stylommatophora > Helicidae > Cepaea > Cepaea nemoralis. The sequence continues at coordinate 151,181 of JACEFZ010001127.1, read as the reverse complement.
ATTGATGCGGTATCGACTGCAGACAATGAGCAGGATCTGCAACATTTAGTAGATGCGGTTGTTACACACAGTGAACATCTAGGGTTAAAATTAAATTGTAGGAATATACAGATTATGGTCGTCACAAGGAAGAAGGAAATACCACAATGTAATATACAAGTAAATAGGACCATTCTTAAACAAGTGAATGGGTACAATTATCTCGGAATAATCATAATATCTGATAGGAGATGCCTTGAAGAGATTAAAACAATCATTGGCACCTTGCCGTCCTAACAGACGATAGTTTGTGCTTTAAAAGGCATAATAACTTTTACCTATGGCGGTAGCGAATGTGACTGATAAGGCCAATTCGCGCTGTAAATGTTCGTTCACAGTGGGGGCATGTAAACACGTGGTCATTTCCACCATCATGCAAAATCTTACGTCTCATTGCTCGGTGTGTGACGTATCTGCAATAATTTTCTCCTTTGTCTTTATTCCATTTCTGATATTTGCCCTCCATGCAACACGTTCAGCAGCGACTTGCTCCCAATGTGCATTATCAATGCCTGTATCAATCATGTCCCGCTTACATAAATCTTTGTATCGTAGTAGAGGCCGACCCTGAGATCTCTTACCCATCTGTATTTCACCAAAAAAAGATGTCCTTTGGTATTCTACCATCATCCATCCTCCTAAGATGTCCTATCCATCTAAGTCTACGAAGACTGAGCATGGAATAAACCGTCACACAACCTGATCTTTCCAATACTTCAGTATTTGTGATTTTGTCTTGCCACTTAATACCAAGAATTCTTCGCAGACACCGCATATGGAAGCTGTTTAAATGTTTCTCTTGGTGTGAGTTAGTTGTCCAGGTTTCACTGCCATAAAGAAGAGTACTAAGTACACAGGCTTCATAGACAAGGACTTTTGTTTTGGCAGTAAGCTTCCTCTTCTCCCAGACTCTTTTTCTTAACCTGTTCATTGTTGTTGCTGCCTTACCAATCCGGATGTTGATACTGATCCTAGATATGTAAAATGGTCTACCATCTCTAGTTCGGCGTCGTCAATAAAGATTCATGGCACCCCATGTGCACCTTATGACATAATCTGTGTCTTCTTTTTGCTAATTGTTAAACCAAATTCAGAACAAGCATTGGAGAATGCAGATAATAGACAATGTAATTCTTCCTCGGAGTGGGTCGTAACTGCAGCATCATCTGCAAAAAAGCAACTATCTGACCAGTACCCTCCTTTGGTCTTGGCCTTCAATCTCTGAGCATTGTAGAGGCCGCCATCCTGATCACGAAAGGCATATTGCAGTAGAAGTGAAAAGTATATTCCAAAGAGGATGGGAGCTAGTACACAACCTTGCTTAACTCCACGTTTGATTTCAAACTCTTCAGAAGTTGCACCATCAAACTTGATTATACCCTTCATGCCTGTGTGGAACGATTCCACAATGGAAGAAAAGTTGGTGGGCGGCAAAAAAAGGCAGCTTCTCTTAAAACAAACATCGCCATGGCAAAGGTAGCCGTTTGCAAGATAGAAAACATACTGCCCAATAAAATATGTCATTTGCAATGAGAAAAAGCGTGTTTAGGTGCTATATAGCACAATTTGCTTTTGTGTGGATGTGAAGCGTAGACAATGGAATAAAGACAAAGGAAAAAAATATTGGGAGTGAGACATTAAATGGTGCGTTTGGTGAAAATTACCATGTGTTCACGTGCATCCATTGTGGACGAACATTTACAGCGCGAATTCATCCGATCGGTCACACTCGCTATCGCCATGGGTTGTTGTTATTATGCCTTTATAAAGCACAATGTAACAAACAATTGTCTGTCGAGACGGCAAGGTGCCGATGATGAAAATAAAGCGTGGACAATAAGCAACCAGAGTGAAACATATCTGATGGCTGTGGAAATGTAGTTTCCGAAGAAAATGTACATAATACTATTCTTATCTCATCTCATTCCTCCGAAGTCGGAGAGTGTCTGCCTGTACGGCGAGGAACCACCAGTCTGCACACCAATAAACCAGACATGGGACAACGGATACTCACGCAAACCTCAGGTCCGGTATGACATCACACTGATATTGGACAACAGGATGCCTTCACCCGACATACAGGACTTCGCGCTGGAGCTCAAGCCAACGAACACAAGCAAGCAAGCAAGCAAACATAGACTTTTTAAGCAAACATCTCATCTCATCTGGCTCCTCGTGTACGTGCAGTGTAGGGGTGAAGTATAAACAGCAGGAGAATGCCCACTTATGTGCTTCATATATCGATATTCCCATGGACTCTGCTATTCCCTGCGTCCATCGTTTACGTGGTCGGCCTCTTCCTCTGCTTCCCTCTGGTTTGCACATCATTGCTTGTCAAGGTATACTGTTAGTTGGTAACCTAGTTTCATGGCCAAACCATGTGACTCTGCTGCCTTCTAATAAAATCTAGGGCTGCTGTCACAAAAATAAAACACCGCGTTTAACCAGTTGATTACTATAGAGACTTTCTGATTAACCTGCCTATCTGCAAAGCCAAAACTATTTTAACTAACAGAAAAAACAAATTGGATGTCAAAATCCCCAGGACGGTCAAAAGTTGCAGCTGCACGTGTTTACATGGGGTCGACAAAATGGGAACATTTGGAAGTGAGTGAGATGAATCTATACACCACTTTGACAGTTCATAAACAGGTCGGATTGAAAGCGGAAGTGGTCAGCTCGGGAGAAAACAGTCCGTCTGTCATTTAGAGTTTCCGGACATCAAGCGAAATGGCGGCTTGTTATTGAAAACTGTTGTTGGGATCATACAGTAACTCGCTAGCTTGGTGTGGGATGTCAAAACAAGTGATGACAACTCTGACATTGATTGAGCCAGGGAGGATAGATTCTTGACAATGGATGATATGCCCAAATAACACCTGTGTGGACATAAGAATACCGTCACGTGACCAATTTTAGGTTTTGCCATAAACCATGATTGGGAGAAACAGTGTTGACCAAAACCGTGGATTAGGATGGACGTGTTTGTGGGAGAGCTCTACAGTGTTAGATTAATTTAAAATTAACTAGCATGTGTCGTTATGGCAAAGTGTAGCAGCCATCCCGGAATGAGGCGGGTTTGCATAAGGTATTCATATTGTATAATTAGTCCTAATTAATATAGGCAGTAGTCTTGTTAAAACTAGAGTGTGATGATTAGCACTGTTAGTTGAAAACTAGTTAGAGTAGTGAAGTGATAATTGGCTCTGCTAGGATGAATAGGATAGAGGGGTGATAATTGGAGAGATTTTAGATGGGGAAAGTGTCCAATGGGGGGATCTTTCAATGGTTTGCCCACTGAAGTTGTGCACTCTGTTTATGGGTCTTTCCTTGTCATCGCCTGATTCGGACGTAGGTGAGGAGCTAATATGCTCTATGACAGAGTTTATTTAGCTGTAAAATAACTGAGCAAGGCAATAGCCGGTAGGATCAGTGACTAGTACTATCACAAGATGTGTTGTTTCTCTCACAGGTTCCATACCAGTTACGAGGAAGTTCAACACTGGGTTTGATGAAGTGCAACGTCAATTAGACATAACACCAGTTGGACACAAAAATGTTTCTTACAAAAAAGGAATAACGTCCGAGAAGAAAGATGGTTCACCTAAGATGGGTGATGATTGTTAATGCATCACACAGCATAAGAACATTGGTACCTAAACAAGAACATTAAAATATAATAGTCACATGGTGTGATATATTCTAGTGAAATAGTTCAAAAGACATGATACCTGAACCTAGATAGACACTAGTTAGGTTCAAGTATATTAACAATAACAGTGATACCTAAATACTCACTACAAAGGATTTGTGCATTCTTTAAGAACGATAGGAAATTATGTGCATTGGGCAACCGGTCCATGATCAGCTGTAATTTACAAACAGTATCTATTTCGGATGATCAGGAAGATGGATTACCAGGTAGCTACAGATGACAGTCGGTGTCCGGCAGGAGAGATACAGTACCGGGTGAGGTGGACTTGTTCTGACTTAACGTGCTGTGGTGTGTCCTTGCAAGGATGAACTGACTATGCTATTATCTGAGAGTCCGATCCTACACACATTATAGAACACATCACACATTTTCTTCGCATACACGTCTCATATACGTTACACTTTTCTTTTAATAAATTAATCTGTATTAATTTTTAGAAGCAAGAGTTGTTGAATATGTTGCGTTGGGGAAGTATGAGAGGGGGCATAGTACGACAGTGAGAGAGTGATAGGAAAAGGTGTCCATGGGCTGATGGAGTGTGTTGGACGGAAGCTGGTGGATTCTCCAGGATATTGATAGGAAAGAAAAATTATAATGTGGGTGTTGACTCTCCTCACTCCAGGGACGACACTTTAAAGGAGGACACGACAGCTGCTATAACCCCAACTTTAGTCTTGATGTCTTCATTTCTGATCTTATGTCTTCTTGATACAATGAGTATTATTCTCCGAAATCTTGTTTCTGTTATTGTGATGTTTCTTTTCTCTTTTCCTGTCATTGTCCAGGTTTGGCATTGGTAACATAGCGTTGGTAAAGAGATTGTGCTGTAAAGCGTTTTCTTAGTGATTATTGATACATGTTTGTTCTTTAGTATTGGTGACATTTGTCCAATGCCCTATTGCCATCTATTTTCGATCTCATCTTCTGATTTGCCATTTGATATTATACTAATACTTCAGAGTTACTTGAAGCTCTTTACGTTTCAGAGGGTGTTGATTTCCGTGAATAGGTGTTGTTTTTTCTTCTTTGGTTATAGCCATTACCTCTATTTTACTTGTGCTAATTTTCATGTTATATTCCCTACACATTTCATGTAGACTATTCACGTGGTCTTGTAATTCAGCTGTTGATTTTGCTATTTGCGCTTGATCGTCCGCAAATAGACAGAAAAAACAATGACCAAGTCCCACAAGAAATAAACGAAAATTGTAAACCGATTAGAGGAATTAGACTTACACAGTCACAATTCTTTGGTCACGTTATGAGAACAAATAAATTGGAGAACTTGGTGAGAGCTGGCAAGATAGAGGGGAAGAGAACAAGGGGAAGGCAGAGAAGTAAATACCTGGATGGCTTGACCATGTGGCATGGTCGAGACAAGAACACTGAGCTGATCAACGACTCCGGTGATCGAGTGTGTTGGTATTTGCAGCCGAACACCGCTTGGTCTTTATTATCACCTGGTCAAAGTTATCAGTATAAGCAAGGCTTCGATCCAATCGTATCCCCGGGTATTTTATTGCCTGCGTTTTTTTCCAGTTTCTGAGCACACATGTACAGTTGGTGTTGCAGTGTTGACAATGTGGTTGTTCACAGAGAACCGTGTCACTGCTGCCTCCGCTGGGTTGACCATTGCACCAGCTTCAACACAACACGTGCTTATGCGACTAAGTTCTATTTGAGGGTTTCGTGGGGAAAGTGGTTAGGCCTCGTTATCAGAAGATTGTTGGCTCGTTGTCGGACACTTTTTTTCTGTTCACCGTGTCTTCTAAGACTCATGAGTGTCGTCGCCGGTGCTACGAATTTCAAGTTCTATCCGACGCTTTCGTATAGCTGTATAGTTGCTCCTCGAAGAGAGACTCAGCTACATTGGGAAAATATCTGGTACCTTTTAACCCCTTTTGTCACTTTTGTTTTTACTTGTCCTGATGTCCTAGTCAGATATGTCCACGTGTTTCTCTTTATTGTTTCTCTATAAGATCTAAAATACCATTCTATTTCATTATTTCATTAAATGTTATTCCTTTGATAGTTAATTGTCTGTAATATTGTTTCTGTAATCAATATTTGCCCTAGCAAATGGCTCCATTATTTTATTCGTGGCTACTCGCTGCCTTTCACTAATGTCCTTGTGCTCTATAACCAATTTCGTCATTAAATAAAGCTGCATTCACTAATGTCCTTGTGTTCTATAACTAATTCTATCATTAAATAATGCATCGTACTGTATTGCAGAAACTTTGTCCACACTTATTCTTCTTCTTCTTCTTATAGTCTTTGACGCGTGGAGTTGGCAATCATGTCTGTCTACAACCTTCAGTCTCTTGTACTGCCAATCATTTCTCACACCGACAACCCTTTGTGCCATGATGGAAAGCTGTCCAACATATTCTCTCTTCGTCTTTTCTCTTGGTTTCACATTTACGTATTATTATTATTATTATTATTATTATTATTATTTTGTTGAGCTCGCTAGCGTTTAACTCATATTTAATAACATGCGTTTTCTGCCCATTTAAATGCAAGCTTAAACTAGCTCAAAATCAACAGTATATAGTGTAGTAACTATCACTAAACTGCAGCACTGTTAGTCACGAATGTAACATTTTACAATACATCTTCTTTTTATTTTACGTAACCATCATCCAGCCAGCTTCCCCGATTTTTCTCCCATTATTTCATCCACTGTTGTCCCGCATCAACACCAGCTGTCCCCAATACTACCAAACTGTGCCACGACGATGACCTCTCAATCCTCCCATAATTGATGGAACCTGCAGCCATTGTCTCACATTATTGTCACCAGACTGGATATAAACGCCACCCAGGACTCCTGGGCTTAAGAGAAAATCGGTAGAATTCCCACGGCTTCCGACCGGCCTTTCCTCGCACCACAGGCCTCAATTGTATATTTGCTATCCGTTAATTACAGTTGTCACTTTGACAAAGCTCATTAGCATGGCGTAATGAGGGCACTCAGAGGTCGTTACTGACACCCTCCATTATAAATCACTACCACTAAATTCGGGTTTAAGTCCCGATGCAGTTGCCCTTCAGTAGTGCTGGGCTTGGACAGGCCCGAGCACATCAGTCATCGAGCTCTGCAGTGAACATCTCGTTAAGCGCCCCGCCATGTTTGTCTGTTGTTTTATCTGTCAAGTTTTAAGACCATTCACGTCGTACTTTACGTCACACGTTTAGACGTTTAGACACAGCGAAAAGCACAACGTGTATAAATAAGTGTAGATGGTCTTACAAAGTTATAGTTTCTGAATGGAAAAAAAAAACATATCTCGACCACAACATATCATCAGAGACCAAAAAAAAACAAAAACCTTCTTCTTTATTCATCATCATCATCATCATCATCATCATCATCTCATCATCATCATCATCATCATCATCATCATCATCATCATCATCATCATCATCATCATCATCATCTCATCATCATCATCATCATCATCATCATCGTCTTCATAACCATCATCCTCCACCTCCTCCCCATGCTCCTCCTCCTCTTCCTCTTCTTCTTCCTCGTTTTCCCCCTTTTCTTCTTCATTTTAATATCACCGCCAACCCCGTATCTGTACGCTCAGAATGATTTAATGTTTTATGTTACTGAACATCTGTCTCATTTATCGATGTGAATTTCTTTAAACTAGTTTCAACACATTTCTTCGCGCGCGCGTGTGTGTGAGCGTGTGTGTGGTCAAAATAGTATCGAGTGTTCGCTGCTCCAGAGCTGATACTTGAGAATGACACACACACCACACACACACACACACACACACACACACACACACACACACACACACACACAAAGCCACAGGCACACACACACACACACACACAAAGCCACAGGCACACACACACACAAGCACACACACACACACACACACAAGCACACACACACACACACAATATGACTAAATATTTCGATAAACGGAAAACATACCCACTGATGCTAGTGTATCGACATGACTCTTTTCAAACGACCAAGAAAAACACAACAATAAAACATCAGGTAAATCAACAGTATACTGAACTTAAGATCTGATATACATAGCATGAAGTTGCTGAGATATGCAGAGGCAGTCTGACAGGCGCATGTAAACCTCAGTTATAGAAACAAAACGTCAATTGGAGGCTTCAAACTACTGCTGTGACAAATGAAGTATATGACAGTGTGGACGGACAGAAACAAGAACCAGGCAGTCCTTGAACAATTGAATGGAAACCGACAATTGATTAGAGAAATTATATGCAGACATCATCATCACGTACCCTACCAGCTGGTGTATGCTTTCATGTCACTCCACAGATCTCAGTCCTTGGAGTTCTGGATCAACTGATGCTGTTCCTTCATGCCAACTGGCAGTTCATCCTGCATTATTTCTCTCGATCTGCCCCTGTCTCTTTTCCCACTGATCTTTCCTGTCAACACAATATTTTCCAATGCCTCTCTTCTCACCACAAGACCAAAGAATGCTGTTTGTCTCTCTTTTTCTTAAACAGTTTTATATAATGTTCTACATTCATTAGCCTCTTCTGGCAGTGCAAGAGATTAGCAACATTTGTCTAAAGCGGTGGTTCTCAACCGGTGGGGAATTCTCCCCCCCCCCCCCCGGGGGTATTTTAGTGTTTCCGGGGGAGGGGTGGCGTGGGGGTGGAGAAATTAAGATTATTGCAAGATTGCGTTAATACAAGAACCAATTACTTGATATTGTTGTTCAGTGCAAACTTTACGGTTCTGTTCTTCTCGCCCTTCTGAAATTCGTTTTATAACGTAAGTAGACCTGCAAATCACGTTTTATGTAGACGTCGAGACTTGTTCCAGTATGTGTTATTAAATTTAGCTTCCAGCTTTACTATACTGTGTAGGGGCGGAGGGGGGGGGGGTGTAGAGAGGAAATACGAAAAAGGG
>JACEFZ010001127.1:0-137500 GCA_014155875.1 Cepaea nemoralis | reverse complement strand
CCTTCCCGCTGTAACAGCCTTCTTCAGCTTTTCTCTACTCATAACATGTCAAAAGAATGTAGACTGTTTTCTTCTGGTGCAAGTAAACAGTTCTCTTTGTGAGTTAACTTCTTTCAAGATATCTTCATTCATCTATCTGTCTGTCTATGGTGTTCACTTCATTCTTCTATAAAACCACATCTTTGCAGCTTTTCTTATTTCCTCACTTGTCTACTAATTGTCGATGAATCACTTCCGTACATCAGGATTGGCTAAATATCGCTCATATAATTTCTTTTCCTCATCTCGATAGGCAAAGATTAATTGCGAAGAATAATCTTCATTCTGTGAAATGTTGCCTTTGCTTGGGTTATTCTGCATCTATTCACAGTAGGCACCCAAAATCATGCTAAGAGGTAACAAACAATTAAATACTTACAAAATTAAGACACCAAATTGAAACACTATGCCCAGTATCAACTCATGTGTTCCTGGCCACAACACTGAGCCCAACAATGACGTGATTGGACTGAATATCTTATTCAAGAAGAAAAACTTCAGACGCAATCATGTTTTTAGAGTGCCTGCCCTGCTCAGATGATGTTTACAAATAGCTTCAGCTATTATGAACCAGCCCTGTCCTTTAGCAGCTTAATCTGTATCATCTAGGTTCGCTGCGGGGGCATCCCTGGAGACGGTTTCAGGCGATTTATTGTCATGGCTGCTGGACAAGTGCATCCAAGCGAGATAATGGAAACGGCGTTACGGCCATGATGTTCCAGAGGTGCTGGTAGTGAACGCTAGTGGTCTGGTGATTACATTTCTGTAGCACTGTTACACTCTGGGCAACCCTTCCTGTTAACAAAAATACAAGTATATAGTACATTTATATAGCCTATTCGTGAAGTTAATCAGTTTGCGATTGTGCAGTTCTATACATGTTGCTCTCAATCGACACTCAGTTATGTAGAATTGTTGTGATCAATAAATCATTCAAGAGTTCTAACCACAATGAAGGTTGGCAGCAGCGAAGCTTCAGCACTCTCTGTCTCTCCCTCTAAAGCTAGACTGTATCATACTCCAACACTTCCTATCTCTCGTTCTGATGCTACATTCTAGCAGATCCAACATTTCTGTCTCTCGGTCTACACTCTAACATACTGCAACATATTTTTTCTCTCGCTTTTCGCTATACGCTTACAGACTGGAATTCGTATGCATATTGCTATAATCTAATATCACTGTTGTCTGTTGTTTGACAGCCTTCTGCCATGCATGTTTTATTTTACAAATATGTGATATCTTTTGTTGTGGGTGAAAATACATTCATCTTTTTTTATTCCTTTGTCACTTCACTTGTAATTCCCTGCTACTCTGGGATCTCTCTGAATGTGTTACCATGGAAAATGATTGTCATGGCATATTGCTCTATCCCTTAACCATAGGGCAGCTATGTAATAACACTATTATTAACGCTGTGTTTTAACAAAAGCATTATTATATTGGAATATCATTTATCTTACCTAGAACACGAGCAAACAAGTCAGTAAAGGACTCTTACATGGCTTGAAGCTTATTGGGTATATGGTTATAGTAGTAGGCCTCTTTCAGTCCTGAAGGACTATAGAGTTGTGCCGCTAGGCAGGTACCTGACAGCACCGTTGGTGACTATAGTCTAATGCGAGAGGTACAGTCTCTGTCACAATTTCCGCATCTGTAAGGCGAGGCAGGTCCCGCAGTAAGTGATTGCATTTTATGCCTATGCCTCCTATCCTCAGTTTGTTGGATCAGATTGAGCTCAAAGAGCGCCTGTCCGTTTTGTACATCACTTCTCCAGGAACATCTGTCTGTTGCAACTCTTTTCCACGTATCTGCGACTATGTCAAGGGTTTTCATACCTTGTTTACACACATCCTTATATCGCATTTGGGGTCTTCCGGCCGGCCTCTTCCCTGTGGCTAGTTCTCCGAATAGGAGACCTTTGGGAATACGTTCATCCTCCATTCGAGATACATGGCCCAGCCACCGGAGGCGTCTCTGCTTGAGGAAGAACTGCGCTGTAATATCCGCTCTTTCAAGCACATGTTTGCTTGTTATGTGGTCTTTCCACGATATGCCCAGGATACATCTCAGACATGTCATATGGAAGGAATTCAGCTTTCTTTCCTGTCGTGAGTACAAACTACCGTAGAGTAGTGTTGATTTCTATCTTAGGAGGCGTCGGCTGTTCAGAAATCAATGGCAAACTACTGAACTAGCATTGCTGAATAAATCACAAACAGCTAATAAAATATGGGGTTGATTGCAACATTATGTAAAGAACATGCAACTAACTCATTGTCATAACTATCAAGAATTGGCTTTCTTCTTAAATATTTCGGCTTCAGTGGAAGTAAAGTACCACATTCTTAAACCCATTCTTGAAATGTCCGTTTACTCAAGGCAGACGCGTGCACTGTTCTCTTCTCGGGGGTTCATTTGGAACGAAGAAGACTTCCACCATTAGCTTCTCGACACACCTATCGTTACATCATTCATTGAGATGGTTTGGAGTGTTACAATTTTGATCTTCAATCACACTATAGCACACGCATACTAGACATTCAGTATTGCCATCATCGTCTTGTGCCAAGCCGGTAAGCATGGGCAGTCATGTTTCGCTATCTTCTTACACGATCATCAGAGTCGTGGATCAGTTCTGTGTTCTTGTCCCGACACCTTATAATTTTCTACAACGAATATGTGTATATTTCAATGCCTTTGTTCGTTTTAAGCCAAATGTGGTCAAGCCATCGAGATATCTATTTATCTGCCTTCCCCCTTCCCCCTCTTGTAGGACTTGCTCATTGGGTTGGCTGTCTGTCCACGGTATTCTTTGCATTTCCCCCAGAAAACACATTTCCACTGCCATTAGATTCTTCTTCTTCTTTCGTTCGCCTGAACTATGTTTATAACTGCAATGTTGTCTCTTGTATGAATCTAACAGTCTTTTTTAGTTCATTCAACGGTCCATAGAGTTTATCTTCCACTGTTGTCTCTCTAGGCCAGAAGCATTAGATGTTTTTCATCTTGTCTGCTCATCGCCCACGTTTCACGATTCAGTATTGGTAGCCTCTGAAAAATGTACGTACTTGTAACAGGGACGTTAACTCTGAAGCTTTCATGTACATTCAGAAACATTTCTTCCGACTCATGTCACGTTCAGGAGTTTCCCCCAAAATAAGTGATTATTGATATCAAGAAATTTGCATGGTCACTAATTTGCCCTGACATATTATAAAAGCTATGAAAAGTTTATCATAGTTAAAGTTTCTATGCAGGTTTAGGGATCTTTATTTTACTAAAGAGAAATGTGTAGAGGAAATGATATTGTGTATGAGGATGAAATATATATTACTGCTCACCATATCAGTAAAAATGAATAGCAGTCAATAATGGAAAAATAAAGTTATTTGTACTAAGTAACAAAAGGCAACGCTTCATAATAGCCAGTGCAGGTAACAAACATTGTGGTGTAGCGGAAGCGTGCTAAATTGTGTTTGTTTCAAAGTTGACATCAGTCGGATTAATCACACACAGATGAATGTTCATGTATTTAGAAACATGGCCGAATAATAAGAGCGCTTGTTCTTACACATCTGGTGAGCTGATGCCGGGGAAGCTGATTCAAAGCCTACACACTTTGTCTGCCTGCCTGCCTGCCTGCCTGCCTGCCTGCCTGCCTGCCTGCCTTCTGTCTGTCTGTCTGTCTGTCTGTCTGTCTGTCTGTCTGTCTGTCTGTCTGTCTGTCTGTAAATACGTACGTACGTACGTGGATGAATAGATATATATTTGTATTGATGGATGTGTGCGTGGATGTACTATGTATGCATCTTTACTTGCATGTGCATGTATTGATGTATGTGTGGTTGTGTATATTTGTGTATATGTATATGTTTGTGTGTATATGTGTGTATGTTGGTATGCATATATGTAAACAGACACATAGGCAAGCAGGAGCATACCCACATACGCACATGAACAGACACGATGGATCGCTGTGTAGGTAGGTAGTGGAAAGTTGACATTTCTGTAGCAAACATGTCATATTCACTGCCGGAGTCCTCCGTGGCACTATAATAAACACGTGTTGTCTCATTTCCATCCTCTACCTGCCGAGCCACTTCTTATTTGAAATGGTGAATCAGAGGAGGAGCAGTTCATATGAGGACAAGCGGAGTGAATGGTGCGGAATTTAACAAGTAACTACCAGAGTTTACTCTGGCGAATGAGAGAAAACAGACTTCACTGTTGGGTACAATAAAACTGAGAATATATCTATGAAGCCGCAAACAGATACGTGGCTTGGAGTACGCGCAAGAAGCAACAAAGACCAGGACGCTACCAGTACCGTACATACTCCAACGGTGTTGTCACAGCGTTCAGGTTTCCATGCTCATTGGCAGCTGGAACCAAAACTCGAACAGTTATGTCAACTTTCAATATTCAGTTTAACCTGAAAGAAAAAGGTGTGAAACACAAACCTTTCTTAATGTCCACAAGAAAGAGCAAACGTTGTACGGGTTTTGTGAAGAGTGATATCATCTTGCGAGACTGTGGGACTTCCATTGCTGGGCTTTGATTCTTCACTTAATTGGTTGGTATAAAAATAAGGGCGATAAGAGAACGATTGTAAAGCAAAGATAAAGTATTTCACAGTCATGGAAGATAGCATAAAATGTTTTCTATTACAAACTGTTTACTTAAACGGAGAGACAATCATTTCTTCGATTAACACCAAGCTTGGGAGACAGATCAAATTTGCAGAGACATACAAGAAGTTAACATAACACACGGTGTATCAATTACATTGATCAAACCAACGACGTTCGGATTGATACACCTATTTGTAATCTATCTGGGCTGCTTGAATTAACATGGAATTGTATGTCGGTCACGGGCTTCTTATTCTGCTGTTTAGGTTGTTCTCTCTCTCTCTCTCTCTCTCTCTCTCTCTCTCTCTCTCTCTCTCTCTCTCTCTCTCTCTCTCTCTCTTTCTCTCTGTCTCTCTCTCTCTCTCTCTCACTCACTCTCACACACACACATACGCACACACACACGCACGCGCAAACACACGCACGCGCAAACACACACACACACATACACACACATACACATACACACACTCACATACACATACTCATAAACATACACACACCGGGTCTCGCTTGGACAGAGTGAAACACCTGCTTTGCCTCTCAATTAAGGTAACTTTAAACCATGTTTTCAGGTGATTGATTAAGCTTGAGCACTTTCTCAAAATCAACACCTGTGAGATGAGATGCCCGAGGAGAGCTGCCAACTTAACAATCCGAGACCGAGTAAGAAATGCTGTTATTAGACAGACAGTGGGATCAACACCTTGTGCCACATTTATTGAAAGACAGAAGATCAAAGTGGTTTGGCCATGTCATTAGAATGCAACACCATCAACTACCATCACTGGCCCTACATCAAAGATGATCTGCCATGAGACCAAGAGGACTGCACAAGAAGAAAATGGATTGACGACATCAAAGACATTGTAAAATCACACGGAATGACACTATCAAGTGCCGTCCATCGGGAGCTGGGGCACAAATTATTCCTCCCCACGACGCTTGACGGCAGAAGTGGAAGATGATGATGATGATGATGATGATGATGATGATGATGATGATTAAGCTAGAAGCAGACATGGACAATTGTTGCTTATTGTCTCACGTTAGCGACAGTAGACAGCGAATCTCTTTATAGAGACAATGAGAACGATAATGTCAATATCAAGTGACAACCAATGTCAGACTACACTCTTTACACACACACACATAGTAAACCATGATTGGTAAACTCCGTGAACTGGACGCAGACGTTACACGATTATTTTGTTGTTGTTGACATTATTGTCTATCAAATAAACTTGAACACTTAGTGACAACTGGCAACATTTATGGAAAAAGAGCAAGAGAGATAAATGCATGTATGGCTTTTCCACACTGCTTAATTGGGACAAGAAAACAGATCTGATCGAAGACTGGTGATCGTGTGAGAACAATGACCGTCCACTCCTATCGGCACGGCACATGATCGGTATGTCTGTTGTTTTGGATGTTTGCGATGTATTACGTTCAGTAGTTTTCCATGGCCGGTCTCTCTGGCCGAGGGGTTACAACACTTTCTCCGTAATCCCGTTTATCACGCAGAGTCTCGTAGCGGAGGAGCTGGAAGAGGTTCGACCCCCGCTGGTGACTTGCGGGATAACTGAGCCGGCCGCTCAGAAAGCAATGGCAAACTACTGAGCGTAATCTTGCCAAGAAATCAATAGACAGCTGAAAGATGCTGGTGTTGACAGCGATGTCCTGTAAAGGAAAAGCGGAAAAAAAAGTTTTCCATTGCTTTCCGAACGACGGACGCCCATTCCATCGACATGAACGATAGACAGGAAGTCAGCATGGCCGTTGGATATGAATCGTCGCGCTTAAACTTTCAGAGTGCTGATGCCGATGTAGCGGTTTCAACCCCTACACCAGTTTCTTGGACTAAAATGTTGACTTCTCGTCCTTGACTTGCCTCTGAAGTCTTAGTGTTTCCACCTGATAGCTCGGGGCACTGGTAATAGGGAAAGCAATTCAACATTTAAAAAATCAATCCAGCGTGGACTACGGTCGTGTTCAAAGCGAATGAACGAAAACAAAAAAAAAACCATCGGAAATCTGCTTCCAAATCGTCTGCATCTGATTTCGGACCCTGGGCTCGGTGTGTCGGAGGGTTGTGAAATCCTGGACTCTGTGTATGGGATAGTTGTGAAACGAGTGCACTGCTCCTAAGCCACGGCGCCGACACACACACACACACACACACACACACACACACACACACACACACACACACACACACACATACACACACACACATGCTCACGCGCACATACGCATTTGAAAATTCAGCACAATGTACTCGTCCACGGATGATGTGACGGTACAGTAAATGAAAATATTTTATTTCAAGGTTACGAAAAAGCACACAGACAAAAGTAAAACAAAAATAAGAAATAACAAACTAACACATTACCGTCCTTGCGTCCATTGGAGAACTACCGTGTGGTACTTCTAATTCATCGCTGGGCCTCTCATCGATTTCCCCAGATAATTGAAATCGCATTAGCAAACTTACTTTGAGTTTCTAGAAAAATCTTAGACCAATTCAATGTTTTTCAATCAGGCACGTTTTCTTCCTCCCAAATAACGACTTGTCTTGAATCGCCATTTATAATTCTGGAACCATTTCAAGGATGGTGGCAAATAGCCCCATCGTGTTGTTCCAGGCCGTTTTTTCCCTAGTCTTCAAGCGATGACCATGTCTTTGGCCGCGTCTGGTCATTTTGTACTAAAAATATTTATTTAATTGATCACAGCATGCATCGCACTTGTGAAGTTGGTTTTTAATTACAGATGAATCGATTGTTTAGAGTTCACGTGATCCGGAGACAGTGAGAACATTGATGGAAGAATGAATGCGCTGTGACTCCGGGCTGTGTCTTTTACTCAAGTGCCACCAATTTCTCATCCAGTGCGTGATGTCTCCTGACTCAAGCTTCTCTTCGCTTTGCAAGAAATGATGAAGTATTGCCACTGGGTCAAAGTGCAGTGTGCTGAGAAAGAAATGAACTAAATAAAGGGGCTTCCGACAATTAAAAGAGAAATGAATGTAAGAACCTGATTATAAATAGAAGAGGAAATTGAGCAAAACCGAACAAGCCCGTAATGTCCCGGGGTAGTGTGTCCGACCATTGTTCGTATTCCCCTTGCAAACAGATCTTTTGACACTAGCGGCGGGAAGGAGGCTTCTGCTTGTTTGCTCGACTTGTTCCCTCATTAAAGTTTGTGGCATTCGTTGCACTGAGGAAAACATGATTTTCCGCATGAAAACTTTGCTTCCTCAATGACCGGTGTAAAGTTATTTACTGCTTGTTTCCAGTAAACTGTTTGTCGTTATGAATTACTCTCGGTTGGAAAGTACACGCTTGCATGCTATATATTCTTAGTTTCTTTTATATGTTACTATATGAAGTCGGCATTGAGGGCAAGGGTCAGAGGTGCATGCATATTTTCCTTAACTCTTCTAGTTCCAGAAGATTTTGCAGGAGATGCGCAGGAGCGACTATAATCGCAATAAAAATGGCCGAGTGGATGTCAGGTTAGTCTATTAGCAGATACTGCTGTTGGGTTGTGAAATGTTGGGCCTTCACATATTCTAGACCACGACATATGAGGTAGGGTGGCCAGTTCCCTTTCTCGTCGCCATTTCTTCCCAGATGATATTCACAAATCAGGACATTTGAACATTTTATGATACCAATGTTTTTGTATGAGTCTGCTACAAAGCCTTATAGATTAAAAAAAAACATTCCTGCCTTTGCTTGGGATTGAACTCTGACCCCATGTCTTGGCAGACAAGCGCAGTAACCACAAGTGTCACTGCTGCTCTTTTATATGTATATACATGTGGTGTGTGTGTGTGTGTGTGTGTGTGTGTACGCGTGTATGTTTGTGCGTGTTTGCTGTGTTTAATGTAGGGGTAAAGACATTAAACCATTATCAAAATTAGAAAAGTTAACGCCAACGTTAAATCTGTACTGTTAGATGGATAAAAAACACGGACAATGAATAGAAAGAATTAATAATGAACTACAAACTTTTATTAACTGGTGCTTACACAGAAAGAACGGTCTAAAATGCTATGACAGAATCAATAATGCTGATCTTAGGGAGAGAACCAGACAGATTCCCGAATCTAGAATTGGGGGAAAACTAGAGCTGGTGGGGGTAAACTAGTGCTGGAAAGAGCATATTAATGGAAAACATGATAACAATATAACAAGAAAGTTTGTTATCTGAAATAACGTGGTAAATGGAATAGAGGGAAACATATCTCCGTGGCCAGAGCCTTGCAAACGCGGTTTGTGAGCCGCTTACCAGGCGTTCGAAACGCAGCCGTGACCTATTTGTGCAGCAGACCGTGTCGCGTTGTGTTATAACGTTTTCGTATGGAAGCCGGTCGTTCAGAAAGCAATGGCAAACTACTGAACGTAAAAACTTGCCTAGTACACCAGCAGCAGCTGAAAAATGTTGGTGTTGACTGCAACGTCCTGAAAGGGATATGCAACATTAAAACAAAAATAAATAACACACACGGGGAAGATATTTAAGGAATTAAAAAAAAAGAGTTTAAAAGGTAATAAGTTCGACTTCATTGCACAGGGTTTTATCCAATATGGCTCGATCTCTTCCCGCAGGGTGACCTGCCGAAAGTGGCACAAAGCACACACTATGTATCTGCAGCGACTCCCAGGTGTCTCCGAGAACATTTCATTCTGGACGTTGCCCAGAATCGAACAAACTACCTTGGGAGCGTAAGGTGGGCGGAGTTACTGCTTCACCACGTGACTCTCAGAGAGATTTAGAGACAGAGATGAATAGTATTGGGAGAACAAAGATAAAGCTGCAGAAGTTAACCAAAGATAGGGTGCTTTAGCGGGAATCGGCTGAGGGTGTATGCACCAGTGAGAAATAAGACGATGTGTGGGGATAGTGTCTAACATGTGACGATGTGTTGAGCCATATTTTGACTAATTCCCCATCATTGGTCCTAATCTGTATCTCCTTATAGCTGCTAGCATGCGACTTTCTTGACATGACATGACGAAACCATGTCATTGTAACCGACGGATACAATAAACCCTTGGTGATCCTGGGCATATCTACCTAAGCTTGGGGAGCTTGGATCTGGTAGACTGCTCGAAGGAACCACTGGCTTGTTAACTGCGCCAACAACGGCGCACTGTGGAGACATACAGCAAAGCAAAACACTGATGATCCCGTTGGTTATAGACTGCATCTGGATGTCTTTTTCAGTCCCGTTGATCATATTTGTCTACTTGGTTATATTTATTTCAGGACGATAAAGTGGGGCTGACTCTGTGCAACCTACCCACATAAACACAATACATCTAATGTAGTTTCATTTCAAAGTTTATGGAAGATTTGCAGCGAATGTCCGACAGCAAAGTGGCAGCCGTGGAATCACTTGCAGCCGTAATTCTGACAAGGACGTAAACCTCTCAGGCTAAGGATCGTCCTTCATTAAATACGAAGCAATGGTGGATCAAGACAAGCAACCCTTCTTAGAATTAGGATTGAAAATCTCCATGACCCGAACAAGGGGTTGAAAAAGGTATCATGTCAAGCATACTAAGGCTGCTAGATATTCCCGGGAATGAGCTAAAGTAATAGAACTATTTGTGTTGCGCACATGCCGGACGTAGCCACGGCAGTGCAGTGGCCAGAACAATAACAACAGCTAGTTGATTATTTGGTTGTTTCCGGATTTAAAATTTAAATATTGAGCACAACTCACTACTGGCAACGCTGATCGTATTCTGTTCTGAACCTAAGGCCTATCCACGTCAATATGGAGTATTTTTATATTGTATATTATATATTCCATATTGACGTGGATAGGCCTTAGGTTCATAGCAGAATACGATCAGCGTTGCCAATAGTGGGTTGTGCTCAATATTTAAACAACAGCTAGCTTGATAACAGTGTCTAGCACGATAACAGTGGCTAGTACTATAGCAGTAGTTAACTCGATAACAGTGGCTAGTACGATAGCAGTAGTTAACTCGATAACAGTGGCTAGTACTATAGCAGTAGTTAACTCGATAACAGTTGCAAGTACTATAGCAGTAGTTAACTCGATAACAGTGGCTAGTACTATAGCAGTAGTTAACTCGATAACAGTGGCTAGTACTATAGCAGTAGTTAACTCGATAACAGTGGCTAGTACGATAGCAGTAGTTAACTCGATAACAGTGGCTAGTACTATAGCAGTAGTTAACTCGATAACAGTGGCTAGTACTATAGCAGTAGTTAACTCGATAACAGTGGCTAGTACTATAGCAGTAGTTAACTCGATAACAGTGGCTAGTACTATAGCAGTAGTTAACTCGATAACAGTGGCTAGTACTATAGCAGTAGTTAACTCGATAACAGTGGCTAGTACTATAGCAGTAGTTAACTCGATAACAGTTGCAAGTACTATAGCAGTAGTTAACTCGATAACATTTGCTAGTAATATAGAAGTAGTTAACTCGATAACAGTGGCTAGTACTATAGCAGTAGTTAACTCGATAACAGTGGCTAGTACTATATCAGTAGTTAACTCGATAACAGTGGCTAGTACGATAGCAGTAGTTAACTCGATAACAGTGGCTAGTACTATAGCAGTAGTTAACTCGATAACAGTGGCTAGTACTATAGCAGTAGTTAACTCGATAACAGTGGCTAGTACTATAGCAGTAGTTAACTCGATAACAGTGGCTAGTACTATAGCAGTAGTTAACTCGATAACAGTGGCTAGTACTATAGCAGTAGTTAACTCGATAACAGTGGCTAGTACTATAGCAGTAGTTAACTCGATAACAGTGGCTAGTACGAAAGCATTAGGTTCTACGCTTGCCTGACGGTCCGGTGGTCATGCATTTACACATAATTAACCTGAACTTCCACGTCGTCGCAGTATCAAAGAGGTACCAGGAAATGCCCTGGAAGGTAAAGGCGGCCAACATAATATTGACAACATCATTCATCGAATGCCACTGGTGTATAAAATACTCCCCATTGCGTGAAAGGGATTTCTTTACCTTTTTGTTATTAAGGCGTTAATTCGTGAGGTCCTATGACAGATTATGGCCTAGTTTGTAAATTTCATTGCAATGTGCATGATGGTGTATGTGTGTGTGTGTTTTTTTTTTTTAAAATCACATTACGCGCACGCTGCTACCCCCCCCCCCCCCCCCCCCCTCACAAGTGCTCAATTTTCACACCATTGACCATACAAGGGGAATCTTGACAACGTGCACAACCCGAAGTCATGACCAAGCTCCAATTATGTGTATACGAGAATCACACATGTTATAATATTCCGTTGGAGTCATTTCTAATTTGAAATTTAAACTGGGCAGCAAACTAAGGAAGGCACCGGTTTATGTTGGGGTTACGTTCTTGGAGAACGCGACTTTAAGTGAAACGACTTATAGCGAAACACTATTTCCCACAGAATTAAATGAAATACAGTGTATTATGTAATGTTTACTTTGATGGTTGTTGATATTTATTGGCTAAATAGAGGTGGGTTGGAGGGCAAGTGGTAGAATTATTGGGACGTAGAGGCATCAAAACCACGACTTGCTCCAAAACTATCATGAGCACTACTAGTAGGCCTACTGCTCTCACCGGCTTTCTTAGCTAGATCTTCATAGACAGACTTTCTCTTGGATAGCCATCTTGCACAAATACATATTCCGTTGCTTCTGGTCTTCAATCCAGACGACCAATTGTGCTTCCATGTTCTCCATGAGAGTACTTCTGGTACGAGTGATCTTGGACTCTTGGAAGCAATCAAAGGGGTTACGTTTTTAGCACCCTCTTTGATTTTGTCAGCACCTGCACGGATTGTCCTTACATTGGTTGGAGGTAAACCATGGACTTTACCTATATCAACAACCCTATCACCAGCCTCAATAAGATGTAACACATCTAACTTCACCTCAAGAGTAACAGTTTTCCTGGTTCTCTAACAACCAGACCCACTATCAGCACTTACTGTGCTCTTTGAACTCATAATTATGGGTCATTACACGATAAAATCATGGAAAAATTCACTGCACAAAATGTAAAATGGCGAAGTTAAAGCAGCATAGCACCACAGGTGACGACGTTATGGCGGAACGTAGCAACGTAAAGTGAAGTTATGTCCCATTGTGACAACGACGTTATAGCGAAACGAGGTAAACCGAAGCGACGTATAGCGGGGCCTTCCTGTAATTAGTGTTCTCTTTATGATTCTCAACTGCGGAGGTGGAATACAAAAAGGATTGAAAAAGCAAGAGAATCGATTTTATTGCGTGGGGTTGATCCCATATGGCTCGGTACTTTCTGTAAGGCGACCATGCCGAAAGCGTCGCAAAAAGCACGAACTCCGTAGCTCTAGCGACTATCTCCAGGAGACTCCGAGATAATTGCACTCATGAACCGAACGACGTAACTTTGATTCGAACTCACAACCTTCAGAGTGTGAGACAGGCGACGTAACCATTTCGTCAAGATGGGTCCTCGTATGTAGCCGCCCTTATGTGAACAGACTTCAGCTCCACTACCACTGAATCAGAAGGAGTGAAATCATTCGTATTTGTAAACATTAATGGCTTCCACTTCGGTGGTGACAGATTTGCTTGGGATAAGTCATTCCGCTGCCTCATGGCTGTCTCTTAGCTCAAGCTCGTCATCACGGTGGGAGCCGTGGTAGCGTAGTGGCTACACACTCATCATCACGGTGGGAGCTGTTGTAGCGTAGTGGCTACACACTCATCATTACGGTGGGAGCAGTTGTATCGTAGTGACTACACACTCATCATCACGGTGGAAGCAGTTAAAGCGTAGTGGCTACATACTCATCATGAGAGGTAGGAGCCGTGGTAGCGTAGTGGCTACACACTCATCATCACGGTGACAGCCGTGGTAGCGTAGTGGCTGCACACTCATCATCAAGATGAGAGCCGTGGTGGCGCAGTGGCTACACACTTATCATCACGGTGGAAGCCGTGGTGGCGCAATGGCTACACACTCGCTTGCCGACTCGGTGGTCGTGGCTTCGATCCGCATCGCGGCGGATTCGTACTTGTACACATCGATCTGGACCTTCTGGGTCGACCCAGCCTACTAGCATACTGTCATACTGGCAACATTACTGTCACACTGACATCATTACTGTCATACTGTCATCATTACTGATATAAAGGCAGTAGTACTGTCATACTTTCATCATTACTGTCGTACTGTCATCATTACTGACATACTGTCATCATTACTGGCATAAGACAACATTACTGCCATACTGTCATCATTACTGTCATACAGGCAACAATACTGTCATACTGAAAACATTAATGTCATACTTACAATATTAGTGGCATACTGGCAACATTACTGTCATACTGTCATCATTACTATCATACTGAGAACATTACTATCATACTGACATAATTACTATCATACTGATATCATTACTATCATACTGACAAGATTACTGTCATACTGTCAACATTACTGTCATACTGTCATCATTACTATCATACTAACATCATTACTATCATACTGACAACATTACTGCCATACTGTCATCATTACTGTCATACAGGCAACAATACTGTCATACTGAAAACACTAATGTCATACTGACAATATTAGTGGCATACTGGCAACATTACTGTCACACTGGCAACATTACTGTCATACTGTCATCATTACTGATATACATGCAGTATTACTGTCATACTTTCATCATTACTGTCGTACTGTCATCATTACTGTCATACTGTCATAATTACTGGCATACAGACAACATTACTGCTATGCTGTCATCATTACTGTCATACAGGCAACAATACTGTCATACTGACAATATTAGCGGGATACTGGCAACATTACTGTCATACTGTCATCATTACTATCATACTGAGAACATTACTATCATACTGACATCATTACTATCATACTGACAAGATTACTGTCATACTGTCATCATTACAATCATACCAGCAACATTACTATCATACTCACATAATTAATGTCATACTGACAACATTACTGTCATAATGACAACACTACTGTCATACTGACAACATTAGTGGCATACTGGCAACATTACTGTCATACTGTCATCATTACTGTCATACCAGCAACATTACTGTTATACTGACATCATTAATATGATACTGACAACATTACTGTCATACTGGCAACATTACTGTCATACTGTGATCATTACTGTCATACCAGCAACATTACTATCATACTCACATAATTAATGTCATACTGACAACATTACTGTCATAATGACAACACTAATGTCATACTGAATCCATTAGTGGCATACTGGCAACATTACTGTAATACTGTCATCATTACTGTCATACCAGCAACATTAATGTTATACTGACATCATTAATGTCATACTGACAACATTACTGTCACACTGGCAACATTACTGTCATACTGTGATCATTACTGTCATACTGTCATCATTATTGGCATACAGACAACATTACTGTCATACTGACAACATTAGTGGCATACTGGCAACATTACTGTCACACTGTGATCATTACTGTCATACCAGCAACATTACTATCATACTCACATAATTAATTTCATACTGACAACATTACTGTAATAATGACAACACTACTGTCATACTGTGATAATTACTGTCATACTGTCATCATTACTGTCATACTGTGATCATTACTGTCATACTGACAACATTAGTGGCATACTGGCAACATTACTGGCATACTGTGATCATTACTGTCATACCAGCAACATTACTTTCATACTCACATAATTAATGTCATACTGACAACATTACTGTCATAATGACAACACTACTGTCATACTGACAACATTAGTAGCATACTGGCAACATTACTGTCATACTGTCATCATTATTGTCATACCAGCAACATTACTGTAATACTGACATCATTAATATCATACTGACAACATTACTTTCATACTGGCAACATTACTGTCATACTGTGATCATTACTGTCATACCAGCAACATCACTATCATACTCACATAATTAATGTCATACTGACAACATTACTGTCATACTGTGATCATTACTGTCATACTGTGATCATTATTGTCATACTGTGATCATTACTGTCATACTGTGATCATTACTGTCATACTGTGATCATTACTGTCATACTGACAACATTAGTGGCATACTGGCAACACTACTGTCATACTGTGATCATTACTGTCATACCAGCAACATTACTATCATACTCACATAATTAATGTCATACTGACAACATTACTGTCATAATGACAACACTACTGTCATACTGACAATATTAATGGCATACTGGCAAAATTAATGTCATACTGTCATCATTACTGTCATACCAGCAACATTACTGTTATACTGACATCATTAATATCATACTGACAACATTACTGTCATACTGGCAACATTACTGTCATACTGTGATCATTACTGTCATACCAGCAACATTACTATCATACTTACATAATTAATGTCATACTGACAACATTACAGTCATAATGACAACACTACTGTCATACTGACAACATTAGTGGCATACTGGCAACATTACTGTCATACTGTCATCATTACTGTCATACCAGCAACATTACTGTTATACTGACATCATTAATATCATACTGACAACATTACTGTCATACTGGCAACATTACTGTCATACTGTGATCATTACTGTCATACTGTCATCATTACTGTCATACTGACAACATTACTGTCATACTGACAACATTACTGTCATACTGACAACATTACTGTCATACTGGCAACATTGCTGTCATACTGACAACATTAGTGGCATACTGACAACATTACTGTCATCATAACTATCATACTGATAACATTACTATCATACTGACATCATTACTATCATACTGACAAGATTACTGTCATACTGTCAACATTACTGTCATACTGACAACGTTACTGGCATACTGACAACATTACTGTCATACTGACAACGTTATGCACGGAGTGCTGATGGTCTATATAAATATGGAACAGGCACTGTTTTGTAATGAGCTTCTAATCATCCAGTGCCCTGCCGGCTGGCGTTGGTGATTATGACTTTCCACAAATTACGGTTTCCAATGTCATGGATCAATTCGTGTGTTGACTCCCTTCCGTGTCATGAAGACTGTTGATAATGTTCTCACGTTGTCTTCCTCTATTACTCTTTCCTCTAATCGTTCCGATTGTCATTACATATTCGTGTATTTGTCTTCTCATATGTCACAAAATAAAACCGTGTGTTTACCCAGTTGATTATTATAGAGGCTTTCTGATAAAACGGACTATCTGCTAAGCAACAAGTGTTTCACCTAATACAGAGAAAACATTCATAGTTGTGGCTGCACGTGTTCCCAAACAGGTCGGGCATAAATAACAGCTGTACTTGTACATCTGGTTGACGGATTGGCAACACTCGGAAGTGAGGGAGACGAATCCCGGCATCGCCTTGACAGTTTATCAACATTTGAATACAGATGGCAGCCGTGGGATCATAGTGGCAATCGGATGTTGGCCATCACCTGTCGGACAAAATTAACAGTGGCAGATGTATAGAGGAAGTGAGTGCGCTGAATCATACATCGCTTTGACAAGTCATAAACATGTCAGAGGGAAAACGGAAGTACTCAGCAAGGAAGTAAACAGTACATCTGTCAATTCCTAGTTTCCGGAACATCGAGGAGATTGGCAGCTTGTTGGGGAAACCTGTTGTTGGGATCATACAGTAACTCGCTGGCTTGTTTTGGGAATCTAAACAAGTGATGACAACTTTGACAGTGACTAGGCAGGAGAAATCGATTCTTGACAATGGATTATATGCCCACAAATAACACTTGCAGGACATCAACCATAGTCACGTGACCAATTTTAGAGGTTTTGCCATAAAACCATGATTGGGAGAATGAGGAGTTGACCAAAAACCGTGGATTATGATGGACGTGTTTGTGGGAGAGCTCTACAGTGTTAGATATATTTAAGATTAACTAGCATGTGCCGTTATGGCAAAGTGTAGTAGCCATCCCGGGAATGAGGCGGTTTTGCATAAGGTAGTCAATATAGTCTATTAGTTCTAATTAATATAGACTGTAGCCTGGTTAAAACTATAGTGTGATGATTAGCACTGTTAGTGGAAAACTAGTTAGAGTAGAATAGTGATATTGGCTCTGCTAAGGTGAATAGAATACTGAGGTTGCACTCTGTATTGGTCTTTCCTTGTCATAGCCTGATTCGGCCCTAGGTGGGTAGCTAATCTGCTCTATGACAAAGTTTAGTTAGCTAAAGATCATTAAGCAAGGCGATAGGCTTACACTCAGCCGATAGGATCAGTTACTAGTACTATCACCAGATGTGTTGTTTCTATCCTAGGTTCCCTACCAGATCCGAGGAAACTCAACAAGTTTTTAGGAAAGGTTCAAATCCCATTCGGAAGAACACCAGTGGAACAGTCAATAAAGTTTCGTACAGAACGTAACTAAAGCTAGAAGGAAGATGATTCACCAAAGAGGGGTGATGATTACTGATGCACCACACAGCATCAGACAGTAGTAACTAACCGAGAACATTAATTATAATAGTTACATAGTGTGATATAATCTCGTGTAATAGAACACAAGACATGATACTTGAGGCTAGATAGACACGAGTGAGGATCAAGTACATTAACAATTAACATTAATAACTGTGTACACACTACAAAGGACTTGTGCGTTCCTTAGGAACGATAGGAACGGACATTGTGGAGGGTGCAACCGGTCCATGATTAACTGTTAGTACCACCGGTGTCTATTTCGGATGATCATGAAATGGGATTACCAGAGGTCTACAGAGGCAAGTCAGTATCCGGCAAGATGGTTTCGGCACTGGGTGAGATGTACATGTTCTGACGTAACGTGCTGTGGTCTATCCTTGCTGGGATCAGCTGACTGGGTTGTTGTCTGAGAGTCCGATTCTACACACTTTATAGAACACGTCACACATTTTCTTTGCATACACGTCTCATATACGTTACACTTTTCTTTTAATAAATTAAGCTGTATTAATTTTTTAGAAGCAAGAGTTGTTGAGTATGTTGCGTTGGGGAAGTATGAGAGGGGGCATAGTACGACAGTGAGAGAGTGACAGGAAAAGGTGTCCACGGGCTGATGGAGTGTGTTGGACGGAAGCTGGTGGATTCTCCAGAATATTAAAAATGAGGAAAATATTATAATGTGGGTGTCGACTCTCTTCACTCCAGGGACGACACTGTAAAGGAGGACACGACATCATAACGTATCTGATATTTTGTGGTAAGTTGTCTTTGCAACTCAACTTCCCTTAATACGTCTCGAACCTCGGGGGGGGGGGGGGGGGGGGGGGGGGGAACTTCCATTACTTACTTAATTCGCTATCACGGTGAATACAATTAGCTCTTATATGTCACTCGCTATCACGGAGAATGCACTTAGCTCTAATGTGTCACTCGCTATCACGGTGAATACACTTAGCTCTTATGTGTCACTCGCTATCACGATGATTACACTTAGCTCTCATGTGTCACTCGCTATCATGGTGAATAAACTTAGCTCTCATGTGCCACTCGCTATCACGGTGAATGCACTTTTCTCCATGTGTCACTCACTATCACAGTGAATACACTTAGCTCTCACGTGTCACTGGCTAAAACGGTGAATACACTTAGTTCTTATATGTCACTTGCTATCACGGTGAATACACTTAGCTCTTATGTGTCACTCGCTATCACGGTGAATGCACTTAGCTCTTATGTGTCACTCGCTATCACGGTGAATGCACTTAGCTCTCATGTGTCACTCGCTATCATGATGATTACACTTAGCTCTCATGTGTCACTCGCTATCATGTTGAATAAACTTAGCTCTCATGTGTCACTCGCTATCACGGTGAATGCACTTAGCTCTTATGTGTCACTCGCTATCACGATGATTACACTTAGCTCTCATGTGTCACTGGCTAAAACGGTGAATACACTTAGTTCTTATATGTCACTCGCTATCACGGTGAATATGATTAGCTCTTATATGTCACTCGCTATCACGGTGAATACACTTAGCTCTTATATGTCACTCGCTACCACGGTGAATAAGATTATCTCTTATATGTCACTCGCTATCACGGTGAATGCACTTAGCTCTTATGTGTCACTCGCTATCATGGTGAATGCACTTTTCTCCATGTGTCACTCACTATCACAGTGAATACACTTAGCTCTCATGTGTCACTGGCTAAAACGGTGAATACACTTAGTTCTTATATGTCACTCGCTATCACGGTGAATACACTTAGCTCTTATATGTCACTCGCTACCACGGTGAATAAGATTAGCTCTTATATGTCACTCGCCATCACGGTGAATAAACTTAGCTCTTATGTGTCACTCGCTATCACGGTGAATGCACTTAGCTCTTATGTGTCACTTGCTACCACGGTGAATACACTTAGCTCTTATATGTCACTCGCTACCACGGTGAATAAGATTAGCTCTTATATGTCACTCGCTATCACGTTGAGTAAACTTAGCTCTCATGTGTCACTCGCTATCATGGTGACTAAACTTAGCTCTCATGTACCACTCGCTATCATGGTGATTGCACTTTGCTCCATGTGTCACTCACTATCACGGTGAATACACTTAGCTCTTATGTGTCACTAGCTATCACGGTGAATACACTTAGCTCTTATATGTCACTCGCTACCACGGTGAATAAGATTAGCTCTTATATGTCACTCGCTATCACGGTGAATAAACTTAGCTCTTATGTGTCACTCGCTATCACGGTGAATGCATTTAGCTCGTATGTGTCACTTGCTACCACGGTGAATACACTTAGCTCTTATATGTCACTCGCTATCACGGTGAGTACACTTAGCTCTCATGTGTCACTCGCTATCACGGTGAATACAGTTAGCTCTTATATGTCACTCGCTATCACGGTGAATACACTTAGCTCCCATGTGTCACAAACGACGTAAGCAAGGGTGTATCTTAGCTCTTAACCCCAGCTTGATGTTTGCTGTCATGTTGACGCATGGGAAGACGCTGGTTTTTGGATTTATGTCGGCGGTTGCCTAGAAGGTGAGTTCTTAAATCAGAGGCTACTTCAGGCATAATCAAAGGTACACATTGAATCCGTGCGTTAATTTCTTTTTGCTAAAATCGTGCTTTCAGTATTAACTTAGTTATTGTAATTCAGTGCCATATTAACCTCTCCACTGATCACAAACATCAGAAAGAAGCAGTCATCGTTGTTTAACCACATCTTGAAAAGACAAAAACTGGAACATGTTGTGACAACCGGAAATATTTGTGGAAAGAGAGATAAAGCAGACAGCATGTGAAAATTCTTGACAGTCGTGTGTCATGGCACGGAAGGGAGTCAACACACGAAATGACCCATGCCGTCGGATATCGCAATTTGTTGAGAAACATGATCGTCTACGCCGGCCAGCACGGCACTGGATGATGATTGACTTCCCTGTAGCAGCCTGCAACATACTCTTCGAATCCTGTCTCGCCAGTAAATCTGAAGTGCTACAATTAACTCTAGGAACTCAGTGCCGTTCGCCAGCTATATCCAAGGTCAAAAATGGGATAACTTTATTTGCATTTCTCATATTTCAAGACCAAGCTTCGTGTATTTCTTAAAATCCAAGACGAAGTACTGATTAAACTCCATGTATTTCTTAATATGCAAGGCAAAGAATTTATTAAGTTCCATTTGTTTCTTAATATGCAAGTTCAAATATTGACTAAGCTCCATATATTTCTTAATATCCAAGATGATGTATAGCCTACTTGTATTTCATAAAAATTCAAGATCATTTATTGACTATGCTGCTTTTATTTCCTAGAACCCTAGCACAATCTGTTTTGTTTCGTTTATTTCTCATCATGCAAGACCACGTATGTGTGAAGCTGTCGCTGATTTCTCCTGGACTTCTCTCACCAAGAATATAAATATGTTAGTGTAATAAATAAATAAAAGTTAGGGTCCCTGTTTAATCTCCTGAGACATATTGGGGATATAATGGAAATTCCATCATGTTTACAGACCAATCGGTACTCGAGCAGTGACGTGGTCCATATCCCGATGGATGCCTTTATATCCCCGTAATATTTCCTGGTATTCATTTAAGGTTGTATCCACCTGGGAGCCATGATCAATTTTAAAATCCCCCTCGATACGAGTTTCGAATCCTTGTCCACAGGACGACAGGAGGGTTTCCAAGACTCTGCGCTACCGGAACCAGTTAGAGAAAGACATCCTGCTAACTACGCATGCACTATGGAAACACTTAAAAAATAATTATTGTATTTCTATATACATGCAAAACTAGGAAATCAAGGTGATAGATACATAGTAGGAAACTATGGTTTAGGAGAGAGAAATGAAAGAGGATACAGACTCGTAGAGTGGGCAAAAGAAAAGGAAATGATTGTAGGAAACACCTGGTTTAAGCAACACCCTAGAAGATTATGGACATGGAGGAGTCCTGATAGCAGGATCAGAAACCAGATTGACTACATTCTGATTAGCAGAAGATTTAGAAACGCACTGTCATTTAACTGTCATTTACTGCCAATATAGTACCTTGCGGTGTATGGCAGAGGGGTCTTTGAGCCTGAGGAATAAAGGCCGCCTGGCTAGTGCAGTCGCCGCGAACTGTGCAGGTTAGGATTTTCTTTTAGCCCCCGAAAGAAAAAAATCCCGCACCTTACCGGGGATCGAACCCGGGTCTCCCGAATGAGAGTCCGGCGTTCTATCCACTCGGCCAGCCGCTCCTCAGAAATGCACTAACAGTAGCAAAAACAGTTCCCAGTGCTGATTGTTATAGTGACCACAGACTACTTACAGGAACATTGAGGATAAAGCTGAAGAAAGTCAAATATATAACAGGAAACACTAAATATGATTTGTGTACATTGAGTAATGACAAGGAAATGAAGAAGACTTTGGATGAAGAATGACTTGCGCGATGACTTGGATTAAAGTGAGGAAGAGTTGCGCAATTCGTCGACCTCACTCTCTCGCCCGAGTCCATCTGAGTCCAGTGGCAAGACAAGTCGAGACGACTGGAGACGAATACAGGTGCAGTGGATGACCATGGCGCTCTACGTGCCTTGCCGTGCTCATTACGTTCCACTACGCTTTGCAGGTAAACGCCGTCTTGCCCGTTGAATCAGGAATGATTTCTTCCGCGCAGTGTGCCGAATCCTGTCTTCACATGCTGGGTAGGCATACCCTAGTTTACCGCTTGGTTTGACACCAAATCGGATACCCATGCCTGGTTTAGCCAGCCTCTTACATCTGTTGCCCGGGGGGTGGCCGCTGTCGCATGCTGACAGCTACTAGGAGCCACAGGCACTAGCTGGGTGTCAGGCTTGGACCAGTGGGGGATGGGTCCTGAAAAGGACATGTGAGTCATCCTTACCAAAGGTGCTACCAATGCCTGACACCCCGTACAAGGAAATACAAAACAAATTCAACATAGAAGTACAGAACAGATTTGATGTATTGTCTGATCTAGAGATATTATTCCAGGATGTGAATGATAAATGGGAAATGTTAAAGAATTCAATCAGTTTGGCTGCAGAAACAACTATTCCAAAATTAAAGAAGGTGGGTCGTAAGAAATGGATGACTGAAGAAATTTTACACCTAATGGAAACAAGAAGACTCAACAAAAATAATCCTGCCAAATATGAAGAAATTCACAGACAAGTCAGAATATTATGTAGGAAGGCAAAAGAATCATGGCTTGAGGAAAAGTGCTTAGAAATTGAAAAACAACACAACAGTCAAAATACCAAATTAGTGCACAAAAGAATTCAGGAACTTACTAATAAAAGAACAAGTACATCAACAGGCTGTCTAAAAACTAAAGATGGAAAAATCATAATACAAAAAGATCAGATTCTACATGTATGGACAGATTATGTGAAAAACCTGTATAATGATAACAGAGAGGAACAGTATGATATTAGATTCAATAATGAAGGACCAGCCAATTTTAAAGATGGAGGTTCAAAATGTTCTTAAGCATATGAAAGCTGGCAAGGCCCCCGGTGCAGATAACATCACAACAGAAATGATTAAAGCTTTAGAAGAATTTGGATTAGAGCAAGTCACCAGACTGCTGAACACATTATATGATACTGGAGATATACCTTCTGAATTATGTAATTCTGTATTTATTGCAATCCCAAAGAAATCAGGAACCTTGGAATGTGATCAACATAGAACAATTAGTATAATGAGTCACATCACAAAGATTTTGTTACGAATTATCATGCAAAGAATGAGGAAGAAAATACAACCTGAAATAGGGGAAGAAGAATGTGGGTTTGTAGAAGGAAAGGGTACAGTAAATGCTGTGTATATGCTGCGAACAGTTATTGAACGTGCTATAGAAGTAAACAAGGATATACATCTTTGCTTTATTGACTACACAAAGGCTTTTGATAGAGTTAGACATGTCAACATGGTGGATATGCTTGCAGATCTACAAATTGATGGGAAAGACATTAGACTTATAAAAAACATATATTGGAAACAACAAGCTGCCATAAGGATTGATAATGAAGTGGGACAATATCAACCTATTAAGAGAGGTGTTAGGCAGGGATGTGTAATGTCTCCAGGTCTTTTTTCCTTATATAGTGAAAATATTTTCAGAAATGTAGAAGATATAAATGGAATCAGCATTGGTGGAAGAAACATCAATAACATTAGATATGCAGATGATACAGTACTGACTGCAGACAATGCACAGGATCTGCAACAATTAGTAGCCGCTGATGTTGTACACAGTGAGCAGCTGGGGTTGGAATTAAATTGTAAGAAGACACAGGTTATGGTCGTCACTAGGAAGAACGAAGTACCACAATGTAATATACAAGTAAATGGGAATATTCTTCAACAAGTGAATCGGAACAATTATCTCGGAACAGTCATAACATCTGATGGGAGATGCCTTGAAGAGATTAGAACAAGAATCGCCATGGCGAAAGTAGCCTTTAGCAAGATGAAAAACATTCTGACCAATAAAAAGATGTCCATTGAAACGAGAAAAAGAGTGTTGAGGGGATACATAGAGCCTGTTCTTTTGTATGGATGTGAAACTTGGACAATGTGCAGTCAAGCTGAAAAACATCTGATGGCTGCAGAAATGTGGTTTCTGAGGAAAATGCAAAGAATACCATGGACAGACAGAAAAACCAATGACCAAGTACTACAGGAGACAAATGAAAATCGTAAACTGATTAGAGAAATTAGACGTAGACAGTCAAAATTTTTTGGACATGTTATGAGAAGAAATGGATTGGAGAACTTAGTGACAACTGGCAAGATCGAAGGGAACAGACCACGAGGAAGACCGAGAGGAAAATACCTGGATGGCTTGGCCACATGGCATGGACGAGATAGGAACACTGAGCTGATCCACGACTCTGGTGATCGAGTGAAATGGCGAGTCATGACCGCCCACGCTTTCCGGCATGGCACATGATTGATTGATATACACATATGGAACATTTTGTAATATTGTAACGACGTCTGTACTAATATGGTAAATGACGATAGCAGTGACGAAGTTCCGATGCTGTCGGAGTTTCGATGAACAGAATCGTGCAGCGGTAACTGTTTGCATACCAACGACTGTCACGTTGTTGTGTCAATTATGACATATTCATTCTCTGTCAGTGGTTGTCTAGTGTCCTGCCTTTCATCCCTTCCCGCTGCAGAGACATCAATTATCCCCGAAGCCCAAATCACTCCCCTTTCTTTCACTCGAGTTCCGACCCAAAGCCCTCAATTTATCTTTGGTATCTTCGCCTTAATTCAGTTTGCAGTATCGATCTAACGTTCAACCTTCCTCTTTCGATCCCTCACTTGACTTTATCAATTTTTGTGTGAAGTGAGTCGCCCCGGGTAATTCCCTAAATTAAAACCTCCTTCGTGGGATATTTGTCAGACCTCAAATGGGTACAGTATTTGCGTATCGAGATAAAACAGGACTCCCTCGTTATTGACTCAATCCAGCCGAATTTGTCACCCCGTAGGACTGCCGGTTGAGCATCAATTTGGTAGCTGGAGGACGGAATGCGGGCACTCGTCTGCCTCACATGGGGGATAAAGGAGCAAGTATGCACTTTGATTTCCTATTGGTCCACCGTGCCGACCACTTGCTACATCAGAACGAGGCACAAACGGGGATCATTACAATGTAAATATTATTTCAATGATTCTTAATTAGCGCTCGTCTGGAGAAATCTCTCCACTTCGCGAAACGTTCCTGAAAGGCCGGCTTCCGTTGAGATAAAAAAAAAAAAAAAAATTTAATCACAATCATTATCCGCTTTTAAAATGGCGACCGTTTTATCAGGCTACTGAAAGACGCGCGACTCTGTGGTCTATTATTCTGTGTTTCGTAGGCGAAGCATGCGTTGCCTGTCACCAACCGTCGCGTGCACGTTATCTTCCCAGCTCAGCATCCAGGGAGAGCGTTCATTCCCTCGGTACAAAAAGAAGGTCCTGGAATCGTTGTAGAATTTTTTGTAGTGCCCAGCTCATGAGCCAAGCAAGTGTGTTCTGTACACGCTTGCGCAGCTAGACGTGGCTATTAAGTTGTCATTAGTGGAGATTATCGCCATTCCTGCGAGTGGGTCATGATGGACATGTATGTCACGTTACGTTTCCCTTATGTAATCAGTAGGGAGACAGTACTTGTTACAAGTTTAACTAGCAAACATCACAGGGGGAAAGTACAGCATAAATCAAAGGGAAAGTGTAAAACATAGAACTAACTTGGTAATAAAAAAAATCTCAAATTTTTGGCTTAATACCTTATTTCATTGATCGAGGAGGAAAGTTTATTTATTTGTAAACATTTCCTGAAATATCATAGCCAGTAAATAATATGGTTGACTGCGAAATCCTGTAAAAATACATGCAAGTAACTTATATTTTATTGTATCTTATATACCAATACCCAACATTCAGGTGAATCTAAGACAAGTAAAGGTTATTGCAAACAGGCATTTTAATTTCTAATTTGAATAATGAAAACACAAACAATATTGCACACTTTATTCCTGAAATACTTCATTGTCTCGTCAGGTGTATATTAGAGAAATAGGTGAACTTTTATAAAAGCAACGTAATCAATTATTTCAGCTGGAAAACACAACACACTGTCACTCTTTAAATTTTATTTTCTACAGGCTTTAGAATGACAGCCATTGTTTAAACTTTAAGTTTGATGTAGAATATGATGCATAATTGTCCTTTTAACTCTTTAAAAGTCGAAGGGGTCGACTTCATTGCACCGGGTTGTATCCCATATGGCTCAGTCTCTTTCCGCAGGGAGGCCTGCCGAAAGCTTCGGACAAAGCACGAGCTCCGAAGTTCCAGCGACAAATCTCAGGAGTCTCTGAGGGAAATGCACTCGTGAACCGAAAGACGTAACCCCGGAATCGAACCTACAACCTTCGGAACGCGAGACAGGCGGCTTGGCCACGGAGACTCCCCGGAGATACAGAATTGAAAGCTGTAAACGCAAGAACAAATGCAATTTGATAACACAAGACTACTATTTGAACAAATAACGGCATTTTGTCATAAAACCCACAAGTAAAGAAAGAGTCACCAGTGTGTTCTTTATTGATATGCGTGTGCGTGTCTTACTGTGTGTCGTTGACACCTTGCAGCCTTTACAGACCAAAGTATGTGAGTTGGAATGTGGCCAATATTCCATCACAATGTCTGGGCAGAGCTTCAGAGGATCATGTGGCGCCCAAACGACATGACCTCTCTCTCGGCCTAACTTTGTGTTGTCCAGAGGAATGGGTAACCAATACGTCTGGCACAAGGTAGGCTGCAGACGCTGGCGGCGCAGCGTCAATCCATCGCGACCTCGCCACCACGAGCCGGTGGCGAGTTATGGCCAGACCCTGACACCCAAGGGACCCGGCTTAGAGACGTTCAGCCAAGTCCCACAGGTGAGGGCCTCGTACGAGCCCGGACCATAAGGGCCCGCACATCTGTCGATCACAAGTGTCCGGACCTGTGTAAAGCGTGCACTATCGTCAGACTCTCCACCTGACTTTAAGCGGCACCTGCGACCAGCGGGAATAGGCCCGCCAGAGCTGCCGCAAGAGATATTGCCTGTCTATTGCAAGCAAATCCCCCATCCTTCCATTGTGCGGATCTCGCGACCGGCTAGAATAGGCCCGCCGGAGATTATGCTCGTCTGCTGCGAACAAATCTCTACCGGTGTACTCTGTGTATCTTACTGTTTATGTCCCTAAGACATGGCCCGTCTTTACTGTTAAATTAGCACTGTTCAACACCTCTTCCACTCTTAGTACACGCATCCAAAAACAAAGTTTGTGCTCATTGTTTCGATAGTTCATTTACAGGCACACTGTAAATTTATTTTGTTTATTTTGAAGTGGGTTAACTGGCCTGTCACGTGTTCAGGTGGTTCTGTGTTGTGTTCGGGAGGTTTCATTAGGTTCGCAAGTGTACCTTTCTCCGCGACCCCTGGGGTCATGGCCAGACCTGCAGAGTTCGTGCTTCGTTGAGGGCGGGCGTATGGCTGCTCTGCGGTTAGAAGCCGAACTATGTGGGATTACACCCAGTGGAATGAAGTCCAGCGGTTTGCCTTTTAACCTGTTTTTACTTACTTGTAAAATTGGGAATCTATATTCCCCCCTCACAATGCTTCACGTGAACATACTTCATAAAAGAATGATTTACTGGTAATGAAAGCAGTAAAGATATAATCAATATTCTAACTAGCTGCGTATTGTTTGGCGCGTATTTACGTAGATGAATGGAATAGAGATTAGAGAACACACCGAGTGTCGATTGGTCTATACAACTACGTGTCTAGCTTCATATACCCACATTAGGAAATCTAAACAGTGTTTCTTTATTTGCTTACTATAATTATAGCCCGCCCCGGGGCGAAGGTGTTACGAACGTAGTTCGTGATCCCGCATACCCGCTTTCGAAACACAGATGTGCGCGATTTGGTAGCAGACCGCGTTGCGTTGGTATTTTACGAAATGGTATGGGTGCGGTCGTTCAGAAAGCAATGACAAACTACTGAGCGTAAATTTGCCAAGACATCACCAAAGCAACAACAACAACAAAATGCTGGTGTTAAATGCAACGTTCCTGTAAAGGATATGCAACTAACTTTTAACTATAATTTTGAGGCAAAGCAAATAAGGAAGTTACAATGTGATATGAAAATCATCAAATCTGACACTTTGTAACCACATGCAACGCTTTGATCTGTCTGGAGCATGATTTAAAGATACCACTAGTAATCATATTGATACTATAAATGTGTCCGTTTAAATCGCATGATCATGGTGGTATGTATTCCTGTATAAACTATCGCATTATTTGTTTGTGTTGAAAGAAAGAAGATAAGCGGAGGAGAATAGATGAGAGACTGGAAAGAGGCGCTAAGGTTGTAACTAAAGTCGTTTGGTTTTTTCAAACCCAAGAACATTGTATATTCTAATTATGTTGACAATTTTAGTTGATCTTGACTACGGAACATATAAGTCCTCGCCTGATCTTTAGAAGATGTCCCAGAATATGTTTTTTTTTAAACAGTTGATATTCTTTCCTTGCTTGTTTGGAACCGCTATACGTTAATTATATCCAGCTACACATGACTTTAGAGCCCAAAGGTTCTCACCTTTCTAAATGTCACCTTTCAGTTCTGGTGTGAGTCCCTTCGAGGAAGGACTGAATCTAGTCTAAGGGATATTGTATCAACTTTGCTAGTAGCCAGACAAGAACCTTAAATATTTATTTTATAATCCAAGCAAATGACCTTTCCGGCAACAATTTACAATATTGGTTATTGACAGATTTTAAGCACATAAAAGGGTGCCAGAGAGCCGCGGTGGCGTAGTGGGTAGATACTCTATGCCAGCCAGAGACCATGGGTTCGAGCCACAGCTTGGCAGATTCTGATTTGTAAAATTGTTATGGACTCCCAGGACTCCCAAGTCGACTCAGCGTAAAATGGGCATCAGTAACGTCGTGGGAAGTAAAGGCAGTCGGAATGATATTAACAGCTTACCCACAGAGCGCTGATTGGTCTATAAAACATACGGATCTAGCACCATATACGTGAACTACATTTCGGAGAAAATAATGGCGTAGCTGGCTAGAAAACATATAGAAACGGGACAAACAACATCTATAAATATCGAGACTTTGCAGGCTAACATCTGGTTGGGATAGTGACTGCCGCTTCCATCAAGGATGAACTGCATGTTTCGTAGAGGACTTTTGTGTTGGCATTCTGGTGACAGCATTATGTACAGTGAAAGTTTTTACATCTGTCCTAGGTTGTTTTGTTTCGCTGAACTGCATTTCGGAGATAAAATGCGTGGCTGGCTAGAAAACATCTAGAAACGGAACACCAACATCTAGAAACATCGAGACTTTGTAGGTGAACATCTGGTTGGAAAAGTGACTGCCACTTCATCAAAGATGAATGGTATGTTTCGGGAGGACTTTTGTCTGGTGACATTCTGGTGGCGGCATTATGCATAGTGTGCCCCGAGAGGGCTGTTGTTTGTCGACACTCCTGACTTTTCCACTTTTCACATGGGGCGGTGAGGAACATTGCATGCGATATTCACTGACACAGGAACGGAGCATAATGAAGACGACCCGGTGCCTGTGATGTTGGAACCGCCACTGACACTTAACTGAACTGAACAATATGCCTGATGCGCATTAAGCCGTGTAAAAGAGTTTATTACTTTCTCCTTCTTCTCCCTTCTAAAGGAGACATTAACCAGCCCCTTTTTGAAGATATATGCTCCTGATAGTTAAAAAGCGACTAAATTATGAAGCCATGAATGAACCTGCTAAATGTAACTCATCCATCATCATCAAGTGCCTTGCCAGCTGGCGTATGGTTCATGTCTCTCCGCACATCTCGATATTTGGTATTCTGGTTTAACTCTGCTGATGATATTCCTCCACACCACGGTCTCAATCCATTAGCATCATTCTCTTGGTCTGCTTCTGCTTCTCTTCCCTCTTGATCTTTTCAGTTGTCACGATGTTTTCCAATGCCTCTCTTCTCAGCACATGACCAAAGAAAACTGTTTGTCTCATTCTTATTGTTGTTGAATATAATATTCTAGTTTCATTAGCCTCTTTCAGATAGTCGTTGTTAGGTACTCTTGCAGTGCAAGGAATTCGCAACATTCGTCTCAGGAACCACATATCTGTTGCTTCCAAGTTCTCCTAATTTGTTAATATAAATTCATTCATTCGTTCATACAGTAGTATGCCATTTGCAGAATCTCGCTCCGATAACAACCTTCCGTAAAACTTCTCGGTCATAAGCAAGATATCCCGTTTCCGATACACCCATGTGGAGATCATCTGCCACATCCTGCTACCATCTTCTCTTTGGCCTTCCTCTTTCTCTCTTCCCTGGCACATATCCCTCTATTATTATTCTCTCCATACTTTCATGGCGTTTCAAGTGACCAAAATATTTCAAGTTTCTTTGTTTGATTGTCTTTAGTAGCCAACTTTCTTCGATATTCAGATCTTGTCGTATGGATGCATTTGTTCTTTTCTGTATCCAATATATTGTTATAACCCGTCAATAACATTTATATTCAAAACATATTCATATAAATATATTCAGAATATATACATTTATAGAAACATTAATAGCCGAGAAACCCCTGAAGCCACTTGGACAACACGTAAACAAATTCACAAGTATTGATTGGTGTTCATAGAAGTAGAGATTAGAGCACACTCTAAACAATATAACAATCGAGCGCAATAGGAACCGTTCCCGGATTCGAACTTGTCACCCCATTACAACGAAAGCGCCTCGCTGCAGGGACAGTTGATTTCGGCGCATGGTCAACTAAACCCTGGAAGTGCCACCATGGTCAGTATACAAGAGTACATTTATGACCATGTAAACATCTCAAACGGGGGAGTAATACTTTCAAAAACTTCGGTGTAAATAAAATGAATTTAAATGCCCGACCATTTATCTTTAAAATAATAGCATTAAGAATGTGATAAACATGTGTATACTGTTATGTATATTAGTGTAGCCTTAGTAATAAAAGGAAGCCCCTATCTTGTCTGTGGCCAGCATGCTTGTCTGCCGGCCGAGAGGTCATGAGTTTGAATCCCGATCGAGGTGGGTTTGTTTTTAAATGGACCTAGGCTCCGGGTTCCCAGGTCGTTTCCAGCGAGCCATGAGTACCAGAAACTGTCACGGGAAGTAAAGGCATCCGACTTGATACTGATCATATCATCCATCGAGTGCTGACTGGTGTAAACAAGTATGGAGATATAGCATGTAGCCCATATGCTTCCTGTAGTGTAAAACAGGGTCTTTTAACTGCTTACTTTTATTGCTCTTAAACTTCCGGTGCGCTGACCACGGGGTACGGGGTTAATTTATTAATACCGGTCAGATGGACTTCAACGTTGAATTCTTGTTCTAGAAAGAATGAGCAAACTACTGAACGTAAAATTGCCCAGTAATTGTGGGAATGGAGTTGATCGCAACTTCCTTGGGAAGGACACGCAGCATGCACGAGAAATCAAGTAATTACATTGCTTACTCACATGTCTTATATATAAAAGGCGATCTCCGTCTGTCTGTCTGTCTGTCTGTCTGTCTGTCTGTCTGTCTGTCTGTCTGTCTGTCTGTCTGTATGTCCTTTATGCGCTCGCGAACGGCCCATCCGATTGAGAATGAAATTTTCTACACGTCTTCCTTTCATTCCAGCGCAGCCAGACTGTCATATGTTTTTAGTGTGAAATCGGCTGCTTACCCAATATTATTTAATTTTCCATTTTTCATTATAATTTCATATATCTCAGGGGACCTAACTCTGTAAAAGTTATTTCAAGGGGCATAACTTTTCTGTATACCTTATAGTTCATATTGTGGCATCGTTTTCAAAGATTTATAAACTCTGTGTCTATAGTTATGTACCGGCATATGAGTTATAATAAATAATGATACAATCTTTAAGGCATTTTCAAAGTTTTCATAAAAATAATGCACAATGCATAACATTGTAACTCATCTTTTTATGCTTAAGAAGTTACTGTAGTCATGCAGGTGATTAGAAAGAGTTTTCATTAAAATAATGGATGGTGTGTGGAAGGACATTCTTTTAAGTTACTTTTTTTGTTGTATGAATTTAATGAGACGCTACCCGCCTGGAGCTGGGCGAAGCCACGCCGGGTCAGATAGATAGACAGACCCACCTTTTCGCTGCAGTTGTCTACTCCTCCTTTTCCTTCTTCTGCTGATGCTGCTGCCGCCGCTCCATTTACCCAAGTTAATTGTTGGGGAAGATGTAAAGATCTTTCAAGTGCTCTTTCTAATGCTTTTTGTAAGTTGGTCTTCGTTTATCTAAGGTTGTTCTAACTGCAACCAATAAATGATTAGACAGACAGGCAGACAGACAGACAGACAGAGAGGGAGGGGACAGACAGACAGACAGACAGACAGACAGACAGACAGACAGACAGACAGACAGACAGACAGACAGACAGACAGACAGACAGACAGTCGGGAACGGGAACTTATATGACTACTTATATGAATTAAATGAGATGCTCGCCATCAGGGGCTGGGCGAAGCCGGGCCGGATCAGACAGACAGACAGACAGACAGACAGACAGACAGACAGACATATAGACAGACAGACAGACAGATAGATAGTCGGGAACGGGAACGGGAGCTTATATGACTACTTATATGAATTAAATGAGATGCTCCACACCAGGAGTTGGGCGATGCCGGGCCGGGTCAGACAGACAGACAGACAGAAAGACAGACAGAAGACAGACAGACAGACATACAGACAGACAGACAGACAGACAGACAGACAGACAGACAGACAGACAGACAGACAGACAGACAGACAGGACAGACAGTCGGTAACGGGAACGAGAACTTATATGACTACTTATATGAATTAAATGAGATGCTCCCACCGACCAGAACTGGGCGAAGCCGGGCCGGGTCAGCTCAGACAGACAGACAGACGAGACAGACAGACAGACAGAACAGACAGATAGATCGTCGGGAAACGGAACGGGAGCTATATGACTATTTATATTGAAATTTAAATGAGGATGCCTCCACACCAGAGAGTTGGGCGATGCCGGGCCGGGTCAGACAGACAGACCCGAGACCGAAAGGACAGACAGCTAAGACCGAAGACAGGACAGACCAGAACAGACAGACAGACAGACAGGACAGGGACATGACAGACAGTCGGTATCCTGGGAACGAGTAACTTATATGGACTACTTATATGAATTAAATGAAGAATGCTCCCCACCAAGGGACCTGGGCGAAGCTGGGGCCGGGTCAAGCTAGTAGTTTATAAACCACGCACTGAAATGTGCATATTTTATAAGACAGTGCAGTTGGCCAAACAATAAAAAAATTGTAATGTAGGCATATTTATGTATGTTATTTTACGTCTTTTCTCATTTAGTTCGTTTTTATTTCGCCACAAAAGCTGTTTAACGTTAATTCTGTCTGTTGATATTACATTCTTGTGAAATAATTATACTTTATTATTCTTCATAGATTGCATTTTTCACAGTCTTTTCACGGTTAAGCCCGTTTTAATTGCAGCGGCATTATAAGAAGACAAGGGATAATAACTAACAATCTGAATGACTTAATAAATAATACAGATATTCTCACAGCAGAATATGTCTGAAGTGTTTTCTTAAGAAATCGTTTAAGGAGGTTTAATTTAAAGGGGGAAAAAAAGAACATTAACACCAGGGCTTGTTGTTTAAATGGATGTAAAAAAAATGTCTTGTCATTATTCAACACTGTGTTAGCACATTTATTACTAACATGCCGTGGTACACGAACAGACAGTCGTCAGTTGTGGAGAAGAAGGTGGAGTAGGAAGAATAAGAAGAAAAAGATAAAGAAGATGACGATGATGAGGAAGAAGAGGAAGAAGAGCTGCATACCAGAATAAAATAGACAGGGTGTATAATAGCAACTATTTGACGTTTACATAATATATTCAATGGGCTAAAACAAAAGACACTCCAAACGCCACAACTAATGCAAATAGCAAAAACAGAAGTGCACATCTGAATAATGTATACATAGAGCATAGGGAAGGGAGATGGGGTTGGGGTTTATGTATATGCTAGCTAAGTAAAAGTAAACAAAACCACATACACAATAGTATTAATGTATGTGTGAAGAACCACAAGCAGTACACGATTCCAACAATGATCATTACGTTTCCGTGACAACAGACATTTTCTACTTATATAATAATACGACATTTCACAAGTAAACTTGAGATCAAAGGCAAATTTTGACAATGTGAAACCGCGCCGACTCCAATACAAGCACGTTTCGTTTACGTGTTCCGCCAAGTCCGTTTCCGGGTTTTCGCTAGGTCAAATCGGGTTCGAGATGTTTGTCCACGTGGTGTTTGGTAGTGAGAAAATTTGCTGTTGTCTTTGGACATATAGTTTCCATGCATTCTATGCTACCACAATCACAACGCCATTAGAAACGTGTTTTCCGCCAACAATCAGTGGCAGCTGTGAGATCCCCGACATTAGAAAACCCAGAGAACATCAAACGTTAACGAGTCCTGCCAGATGA
The DNA here is from genome assembly GCA_014155875.1 of Cepaea nemoralis. Lineage (NCBI taxonomy): Eukaryota > Metazoa > Mollusca > Gastropoda > Stylommatophora > Helicidae > Cepaea > Cepaea nemoralis. The sequence continues at coordinate 102,085 of JACEFZ010001127.1, read as the reverse complement.
TCGCATTCGTATTGAAAGTTCCGGAGGGAACCGACTCCTGTTTTAGAGCTGCAGCGTGTCTTCATTAAGGAAGCATCTGAGAGAGGGAAAAACATGGGTGCTCTAAGATTAGGATATCCCCAGAGAAATGCAAAGAACAATGCATACACTCGCCAGCTTAATATGCTCCGCTGGAAAGGTTATAGAGCACTCAGTAAGACATAGACTTCGAAGTATTTGCGGTCTCGGGTTGCAAGCGTAGACCGGCAGCGATGTCTACTGTCTATGGTCTTTATTATGATTGATATTTCGGCAAATACGTTACTGATGAAATGTCGAATGGTTCGCAACAATATTTTCTTTGTGGCCACGTAGTTTGAGAAAATTCACGGAAACATCTGACACCGCGAAAAACAATGCAGTTTATTGAAGGAGGAGGGAGAAACTGTTGAGGCACAGATTGTAACCAATAAATCTTTTTCCGGCTTACTTCCCTTTCGCAAAACTTGGCACATCAAGTTCCCTTAGATCAGTGCGTACAATGTATCGTTATTTTGTTCGCGGAAAAATCTGTTCGCTGTATGAATTGCACAGCTCTGCACTTGAATGTATGTTGACACACGGGGTATGGTAGCGGTGCAGTTGTGGATGACATTACTCCAGAAGGAAGACAATGCGTATTTGTTTTATTCTTGGACTTCAAAGAAATACTTTATCTTTGCATGTTATGGTCATAATTTGGTTATCTCCTATCCGCACCCAACTAAGATGTGACGCATGTCTTGATCGTCCGGCAGAAAGTCCTTTGTAGTACATTGTTCTCATCATGGTTCGTCGTAAAGATTCTCAGACCTTTGTCAGCTCTCCTGTCATGTGTATTATAAATCCATGGTGTCTGCAGTGACCTGTGTCTATCATTGTGCCTGACGATAATTGCCATATCTTTCAGGAGCCACGTAGGTCTTTATAAATAATGTGACATTTAATATGGCCAGAGTACTGTCAGTTTCCGAGACACGAAGCTGTTTACGAACCCTTTTCTTTGATGATGAAATCTCGTAGACAGCCAACATTTTTCTTCTTCTAGAACATGTCCTACCATATAAGATGAAAAGTGCCGATTTTATTCTTGAATGATTTCCAAATGGCTCATGACTGACATCCGTATGTTGGCTCGCAAAAGATACGTGTTCTCAAAAATGTGTTGAATATTATTTTTTTTTTTTATTAAGGTGTGATGTCTTATTTCTTTACCATCGAACGCTGAATAGAAGATGACCTTGATCCACTGCACATTTGACATACAACCGAATCATCGTCATCATACATTGGCACCTTACCGTCTTGACAGACGATAGTTTGTGCTCTAAAAAGGCATAATAACTTTTAACTATGGCGGTAGCGAATGTGACTGATCAGGCCAATTCGCGCTTTAAATGTTCGTTCACAGTGGGTGCATGTGAACACATAGTCATTTCCACCATCATGCACCATCTTACGTCTCAGACGCTCGGTGTTTGACTTATCTGCAATAATTTTCTCCTTTGTCTTTATTCCATTTCTGATGTTTGCCCTCCATATAACACGTTCAGCGGCGACTTGCTCCCAATGTGCATTATCAATGCTTGTATCAATCATGCCCCGCTTACACACATCTTTGTATCGTAGTAGAGGCCGACCCTGAGATCGCTTACCCATCTGCAATTCACCAAAAAAGATGTCCTTTGGTATTCTACCATCATCCATCCTCCTAACATGTCTTATCCATCTAAGCCTACGAAGACTGAGCATGGAATAAACCGTCACAAAACCTGATTTCTCCAATACTTCAGTATTTGTGATTTTGTCTTTTCACTTAATACCAAGAATTCTTCGCAGACACCGCATATGAATGCTGTTTAAACGTTTCACTTGGTGTGAGTAAGTTGTCCAGGTTTCACTGCCATAAAGAAGAGTACTAAGGACACAGGCTTGATAGACAAGGACTTTTGTTTTGGCAGCAAGCTTCCTGTTCTCCCAGACTCTTTTTCTTAACGTGTTCATTGTTGTTGCTGCCTTACCAATCCGGATGTTGATTTCCTGATCTAGGGATAATTTGCTATTTACCACTGATCCTAGATATGTAAAATGGTCTACCATCTCTAGTTCGGCGTAGTCAATAAAGATTGATGGTACCCCATGTGCAACTTGTGACAGTAATCTGTGTCTTCTTTTTGCTAATTGTTAAACCAAATTCAGAACAAGCATTGGAGAATGCAGACAGTAGACATTGCAATTCTTCCTCAGAGTGGGTCGTAACTGCAGCATCATCTGCAAAAAGCAACTCTCTGATCAGTACCCTCCTAATTTTGGTCTTGGCCTTCAATCTCTGAGCATTGTAGAGGCCGCCATCTGAGCGTGAGTGAATGTATATACCACCATCCTGATCACGAAAGGCATATTTCAGTAGAAGTGAAAAGTATATTCCAAAGAGGGTGGGAGCTAGTACACAACCTTGCTTAACTCCACTCTTGATTTCAAACTCTTCAGAAGTTGCACCATCAAACTTGATTATACCCTTCATGCCTGTGTGGAACGATTCTACAATGGACAGAAGAGTTGGTGGGCAGCCAATCTTCTTTAGTGCCTTGAACAGACCCTCACGACTGACCAAATCAAATGCATTTGTGAGGTCGATGAAGGCAATAAACAGTGGTTGATTCTGTTCACGGCATTTTTCTTGCATTTGTCGCAATGAGAATATCATATCAATGGTAGACCGGTTCTGTCGAAAGCCACACTGTGATTCGGGGTAGACGTGATCTCCTAGGACTTGAAGTCTGCGCAGAACAATTCTGACGAATACTTTTCCAACAATACACAGAAGTGAGATACCCCTATAGTTGTTGCAGTCGCTCTGATCGCCCTTGTTCTTGTACAGTGTTATGATGCTTGAATCTTTGAAATCCTGTGGGACTTGTCCTTCTCGCCAGCATAGCTCTATTAGCTGGTGGATCTGTAGAGTGAGTGTGTCTTGCCCACTCCTGATAACCTCTATTGGAATCCCATCCTTACCTGGAGCCTTGCCAGATGCAAGTTCATTTATAGCACACTTAACTTTCTGTTATGGTGGGAAGTAGTAGTCATGGTGGTCAAGAGTTGGTAGAGCCTCTATGGCGTTGAGGGCATCATCCGCTAGTTTGGTCTCACTTGAGTAAAGCTCCAAATACTGCTCTACCCATCTGTCCATCTGCTGTTTCTTATCAGTGATGATTTCTTCAGTCAAGGTTTTCAATGGTGCACTTCTTTTAATCATTGGACAACAGGCTTTCTTTATTCCTTCATACATGCTTCTGATGTTTCCCTTATCACTTGCGATTTGAATGGACTCACATAAGTTGATCCAATAATCATCTGCACACTGCCTGGCAGCCTTTTGCACATCATTCCTAGCTTGAATTAGCTCACCAGAGTGTTACGCGTTGGTCTTTCCTTGTTTCTTAAGAGAGCTATCTTCTTCTTATCAATCAAGGGCTGCAGAGTCTGGCTGTTTACCGCAAACCAGTCCTGCCTCTTATGATCCATAGTGCTGTAAACCCATACAGCAGTTTTATCAAGAGTTTCCTTAATTTGACCCCACTTTTCACTTACTGTACAATTTTCTGGTGTATCAGTGAAAGCGTCTTCAAGTTGCTGTTGAAACTGAAAGCACTTTTCAGGATCATGAGTGTTAATAATATCAATCCTGGGGCTAGATTTGTGTTTAGCTGTGTAGATTCTCTTTGGTCTCAGTCTAACCCTTGCAACAACCAAAGAATGATCTGTATCACAGTCAGCACTGTGGTAACTTCGAGTGAATGATATATGGTTCAGATGTTGTCTCCGTGTGATGATGAAGTCCAGCTGGTGCCAATGGCTGTTTCCATGTGACCTTATGCAGCTCTTTTGTTTTAAAAAAGGAGTTTGTAATACATAGGTCATTTCTGGTGCAATGCTCCAGCAGCCTTTGCCTATTTTCATTCATGCGACTGATGTATTCTCCAAGGCATCACTGGCCATGAACTCGAGTCCTTGCCCACACGAGCATTGAAATCACCGAGCATGTAAATGTAGTCAGATTTTGGAACTGCTTGATCACGGAGTCTAACTCCTCATAGAACGAATTCTTCACATCATCAGAGGAATCTAGTGTCGGTGCATATGCAGTTATAATGGTGGCAAAACCACAAGACGATGCCAAGCGCAGGGTTAATAGTCTTTCAATTCCTCCTTCTTGAATTTCAATCATTCCCAGTAGCGAATTCTTCACTGCAAAGCCCACACAGTGTTACCTTTTTTCTGCCTGCCCTCTACCCTTCCAAAAAGGTGTACTTGTTTTCCCTGAGTGACCCTTCCTCAGCGAGGCGAGTCTCCTGCAGGTCAGCAATATCAATGTTAAGACGATTGAGTTTGGCATCAATCACAGCCGTTTTTCTTACATCATCAATATTGTTAAGTCAGAGGTAAATCCTGGACACATGGTTCTCACGATCCAGGTTGCAAGCCGTAGCTTGAGGTTTCTATTTTTCTTTTTATTAGTACCTGGTGCAATGGTTTTACAGCCTGCGATTCAGATTTTGTCCTAGCCCCAAGCACCCATTGAAGCAGGCAGGCTGTGGCGGATCAGCACCCAATTGGCCGGGGGCTGCCCAGCTTGAGGCGGGCGGTAGCTGATCAGTGACACCTGTAGGTGTTTCCCACCGTCAGAGACATCTCGTGGCGCCCCATGTCTACGCCAATTGACAGGGATTTATAACCCGCAACAGTTGCCTCTCGCCTTGATTCCGAGACCTGTTAAGACCAGGGATGGAGTTATTGCCTCTCCATAGCACAAAGCCTGGGCTAAAATATAGAGATAATGTGTTGCCCATGCAGCATGATCCCTCTCTCGGCCTGCCTAGTTCACTCCAGAGGAAAGGTAACACCTCTACATATGAAACAAGACAAGCTGCAGAAGCTGCTAGATCAGCAAAGCAATGCTCTAACTGTCCGCCTGTCGGAGCTTCGATCCTAGACCAGCCGCCAACCAAGGCTTAGGGCCTGGTCTGCCCTGCCATGACATTTTGTCTTTAGGTTGCATTTCCTCGCACCAGGGTAAGGCTTGTACCCTCCCAATTGCGCTCTTCCGCCCGAAGCCGTTGGCACAATGTGGGGTGTCGGGTTTGGTAAGCGCCGCCCAACGCTCAGTGCTAACAGAAAGCAGGTAGTACCGTCTACTGTTATACGGTAGTTCAGTCATATCTGACTAAGACCTGACACCTCATCATAATCATATAGCAAGACTATCGGAGACCGTCGCTCTCGTCGCAATAAAGCTATGTACACATGATAAGACCATTGATTTTCGGGGCAAAATCAGGTTATTCTTCACTAAACACGGGACATTAACTACTGTAGATGGGTGAAGGTGCCACCTCCCTATCACACACAACAATGATCAACCTCGACGGGTGGATATGATACATCTCTGCCATGCAGCAAACTAGGTACTGAGGACAGTGCACTACCAAATAGAACACCAGGCATTGACAGCTGTAGGCGAATGTCCTACGCCAAAACTATTCACAATACCGAACATTAAGGTTTAAGACATATGTCCTACGCAACTATTACTAAGTCCACCGAACATTAACGGTTATAGACAAATGTTCTCCCCCACTATCACTCTGAACCCTGGACATTAATGGTTTTATACAAATGTCCCACCTCACTGCCACCCAGGACACCGAATATTGACGGCAATTGTCGGAAATGCCAGAACCTTGTCACACAGCAAACCTGCCATTGTGTGCTATAAGCAGATCATTTACCTAGGTATCACACAAAGACTACTCGTTCTACATGTCCTGTACAGATCAAACCAACATCTACAAGAATGGTATCATTACTAAAGGACCCTAGTCGTCGTCTGACTGGAGTCATTTCTATGAATCATATATCATCACTTCTAAGTGGTGTTTAGTTTGGCTTTAGAAAATGAAGAGGATGCACTGATGCCACTTTCGCATTGAGACAGATGATGTATTTGCTATAGAATTTAACAACGAACTAAGTGTGGCTTTCATAGATTAAGAAAAACCCTTTGAACGAGTAAATCAGAATAAGCAGTGCAAAGTGCTCCAAGAATACGCGTAAAATAGAATATTTTAGATAATATCCGGGTTGTGTACGAAAACAGAGTATGTGAGGTAAAATCAAACACCGGCATGATAAACTGGTTCCGAATAAAATAATGCAAAAGACAAGGATGTGGTTTGTAAATCACCACTTTATGTTCATCGCTTGCATGGACAAATCCACACCCAGAGTTTAAAGGAGCTGCCTTTTGCAGACGACCAGGGTTTACTATATAAGAGCGATGCCTACAAATCCATACCAGAGCTGTGTTACCAATGACAGACATGGGCAGTTTGAGAAACACACAGGCATAAAATTACATCCACGTGCGATGAGATGCATAAGAAATGCAGCTGGAATAATTATACTTAAGTATACTTAATTAAACAAGTGTAGGGATACCACTAACACCAAAGAATTATATTGTTTGGACATTTAGCTAGAATGGAACAAGATCAACCAGCGACTAGAGCGTCCCGCATGGGAGCATCTGGTTGCAAGTCGAAAGGACGGCTCAGGAAGAGTTGGCTAGTAGGAGTAAAAGAGAGATTTGAATAAATCAAATATAACATTACCTCAACCAACAAGATTAGCGAAACATAGAAAATTATCAACCTCCTCACTGCCTCACTTCACAGCAAGATAAGTTGGACAAAAGGAAAAAAAAGAAGAGAAAAAGAGAATGTGTTACTGGGTTAGCAGAATCTTCTGTGTATTCCGTTGGGCATGCATACCTACACACCCTGTTGTTCAACTGCCTCTCTGTTCTGCCAGTGAGGGTAGACTGGCACCTGCATTGAAATTGATAAATACAATTAGATTTGGCGTACAGAGAAACAGGTCTTTCACAGCTGGGTGATAGCTGGGCTTGGGCGATCATTCTTATGCACATCTTGCGATTTCCGGTGGCATGTATCAGTTCGTGTCCTCATACACACAATAATTCAAGATTTTCTTCACGTTGTCTTCATCTATCTCTATTTCCACAAATCTTCCCAGTTGTCACAGTTTGTTCTTGTTTGTATCTTCTCATAATGGGGCCACAATATTAAGACTGCCTTTTTGCTAATGTGTGTGATAAGTTGTCTCTGTCAAAACGTTCAGCGTACTAATTTTTCCTGTCCAAGGAATGATCACCATCCTTGTATAAAACAACATCTCTACAGCTTCTAGGGAATTTTGTTGCTGTTTACTGATTGTCGCAGAATCACAGCAAAATGTTAAAACTGGTTCTATGTGACATGCAATAATTCTTTTTCTAACTTCCAAATGACAAGGATTTATTGCACAATATGTTCTTCATTTTATGAAATTCAGTTTCTGCTTATCATATATCCCTGTGAACATTTCACATCCGATGTTTACCATGGGCCTAGATATAATATTTACGGGTCTCCGTAGCGATGTGGTTAAGCTGCCTACATCGTACTTCGAAGGTGTGAGTTCGATTCCGAACTCCGCCATTAGGCTCAGGAGTGCAAAATTAGTAGGATATTCCTGGGGGTCGTTGTTGACGGCTAAAGAGTTCGCTCTTCGTGGGACGCAATAAGCTGGACCTCCAGTGACAAGAGACAGAGCCACATGGGTTAAAACCCGGTGCCATGAGCTCAATATTACTTCTTTAAACCATTAAAAAATAAAGAAAAAAATTAGAATGTATGCAATTTATTTATGCGTTAAAACTTTCCTAAAGAGTTGTTGTGGATCTTATTGCCGTTGTTTGCTGACAATATACGTTTAAAATAAAATTATTCACAGATCTTTTCTGTCAATGTTTAGTTTGATTATTTTCTCATGTTCCGCATTCTCAAAAGCTTTTATCTAGTCTATGAAGTATATGTAAGTACAGAAGTGTTGTTACCTCTACAGCTCTTTCTAATAGTGCCCTGGAGTGTATATAGGAATGCCTACCACGACTTGCATCTACTATAAACTTCTTATTTGTCCTATTATGTTCTTTACTACTGTGTTACATTTTCCATTTGATGTCATCCACGTGTTTAGAAATAAGAATATCTGCACGTGCCTTAAATTAAGTAAGACATTTACTTTAATTGTACATGTAGGACATGCACTTAACAAAATGATTACCATTACTGCATCTTAATATTACTCAAGCTAAGGTCCACTTTTTCACTTTCTACAACCACCGTATCTATCATTTCCTGTGGCTCTCACTTTCGCTCGCGTTGAAGTCAAGCGTAGTCCGTACCCATCCTTCTACCTTTAGTGCACTGGACTGATTTTTGTTTGTGGATTAGATTTCCCTAACACCAGCGTTCTTCGCCATCAGGCAAACCAACTCTGACATTTGAAGTACTGGTAATTTACGTCACCAAGTCAAGGACGAGGAAAAGTCAACCTTTTAGTCCAACTGGTCGGTGTAGGGACTGAAACCGCTACCTCGGCATCAGCACACCGGAAATTTAAGAGATAGTGCTCTTATCAATTCAGCCATGCTGACCTCTACAGGCTTGTTGTTATCAAGACGCTGATATCAGTATATCGTAAGTTATTTACATGAAGACCACCAAACGGGGGTCCTGGCTCATTGCATGTTCATTGTGTTATGAAAATAAATCACGAAACAGTACACATCCTTGTCTGAAACCTTTCTGTATGCACTTAAATGTTCGTAAATGGTTGTTGATTCTTGCAGCTGCTGTTTGCTGTCATTTTAATATTCTTTATTAGTCCCATATTTTTGTCATCAATGTTTGATTTTTCTAGTAGTTTGATAATTTCTTCATGTTTTTCACTGACAAGCCCTTTATGTAGACTAGGAAGCATAAGTACACACTAGTTTTTATTTTTCTCTTTCTTAAAGTGTCTTGGGAATGTAAACTCTTCAAATCCATATTGTTCATCACTAATTTCTGGTTTATTCATGTTTCTGACTCTTCTCATAATTATTCCCAGCAACAGTTTTGTCATGTGATCCATAAGACTTATTGTGCGATGATCTTCACATTGTAATACTACTGATGTCTTTGGCAGAGCTAGATAGGTTTTAATAAGTTTAACGACACCCACCTTCACCAAACTGATACAAAGTGGAAGGGTTTAAAAACCAAGATGCAACAGATAACTAGCTGGTCTGTGTATTGAAGATTCTTGTTATTAGTTATACAATCTACACTTGTGGTAATCTGTCGAGGGGATGAATTATTCAAGGATTTATATACTATTAATACTGACAATATAATTATACATACATCCTTGAACTATTCATCCTTTGGAAAGGCAGGTAACAGGTGTAGATTGTATCTACAGTAATCACGATTCTTCACGGAGGTCTACTAGATTGACACTTGGGTAGCTAATAGCTTCTCTTATTATTCCATTGATCTGTCCATAGACAGGCGGTTCCCTGACGTATTGCTGGATATAATGCAACATACACGGTTGAAAAGGACAATTAGACATTTGACATCCAATTATATTATCATTATCATTGAAGTATCAGGGTCTTTTCGTACTTGTGATCTGGATAGTACCTATTACTTTTCAATCATCATCATCATCATCATCATCATCATCATCATCATCATCATCATCGTCGTCATCGTCGTCGTCGTCGTCGTCGTCGACGTCGTCGTCATCTAGTGCCTTGCCAGCTGGCGTAAGCGTTCTTGTCTCTCCACAGACAGTTGTTGGTGTTCTTGATAAATTCTACTGATATTCCTGAATGCCACCTTCTCAGTCCATCCAGCATCATTTCTCTTGGTCTGCCGCCGCCTCTCATCCTTATTGTTGAATATAATGTTTTAGTTTCTTTAGCTTCTTTCAGGTAGTCGTTCTTAGTTACTCTCGCGGTCCAAGGGATTTGCAACAGGAACCACATTTATGTTGCTTCAAAGTTCTTTCTAATTTGTTCCTTTACATTCCAAGATTCACTTCCATAGAGCAAAACAGTTTCTACAGAGCATTTCAACACTCTTTTTCTTATATTCAACGATAGTGACTTATTGCATAAGATATCCTTCCTTTTCTGATATGCAGCTTTTGCTTGCCCTATTTTGATATTAATCTCTGCTGAGCATCTTTCATCTGATGTAATAATTTTCCCCAGGTATTTAAATTGATAAACTCAGCTTAGAATGTTCCTTTTCCATTCTATTTCCATTTCACATTTTGGTGTCACTTTTCAATAGTTGTTATGATTTTCTTCTCCGCGTCTGATGTAATCACCACTGTTTTAGTAATGTACCGTAATTAAAGTACATTTAAATCTTTTGTATCGACTGTAGCGTGGTCTTCGAAAGTAGAGACGAAACTCTACGTAGAATATAGACGACACTAGACTGGCCCTATAGGATAGTCTACCCACAGAAGGAATAGTAGAAAAGTTACCTCGTTGAATGTTAGGAAGGTATGAACAACCGGTTCACAAAGAAAATCTACTGTCCTTACAGTGGCAGAGGACTGAACCGGTTGATATGGATTCGAATTCGCTAGAATTAGATGTTTAAAATTAACACAGGCGTCCAGGTCGACCCGGCCTAAACTTAGTACTAGGTAATAACATGGGAATTGAGACGGTGTGATATTGACCAGGATCACCCATTTTTGACACGATGGATCTAAAGTATGGGTCTAGTGTCATATACCCAATACTTCTTAAGACGAGTTAAAGGGTCCTTTAAATATTTTTAGTAAGACACATTTGCAATAAATACTGCTATAAATCTGATACATGAATGAAAGATTACGTTCACATATTAAATCATGGTATTTTAACTTGTCATGCAAGAAATTTATAAGTGCCTTCATTGCCACATTAGGTCATCATAATCATCATCATCATCATCATCTTCCACTTCTGCCGTCAAGCGTCGTGGGGAGGAATATTTTCGTTCCAGCGCCTGGTGGGCGGCACTGGATATTGTCATTCCGTGTGGTTGTACAATGTCTTTGATGTCGTCAATCCATTTTCTTCTTGTGCGTCCTCTTGGTTTCGTCCCAGATGATCGTTGATGTAAGGCCAGTGATGGTAGTTGCTGATGTTGCATTCTAACGACATGGCCAAACCACTTGATCTTCTGTCTTTCAATAAATGTGGCACAAGGTGTTGATCCCACAGTCTGTCTGATAATAGCATTTCTTACTCGGTCTCGGATTGTTAAGTTGGCAGCTCTCCTCAGGTATCTCATTTCGCAGGTGTTGATTTTGCGAAGGTGTAATTTGGATAAAGTCCAGGTTTGAGATTGGTAGCATAGGGTTGGTGTGAATATGCTGTTTATTATCTGTCGTTTTGCGGACATGAGTATGTTTGGATGTTTCAGTAAGGGTGATAGTTGATATGTAAGTGCACTAGCTTTTTGACATCTGATTTCAATTTCTCTGTCCAATCTGCCATCTTCTGTGATCATACTTCCAAGTTATTTGAATTCTTTAACTTGTTTCAGAGTTATGTTATTTATCTGTATATTTAGTGGGCCTGGCGATCTGCTAACTTGCATTACTTCGGTTTTGGCTGTGTTTATACTCATATTGTATCTGCTGCAAGTTGAACTCAGATTAGTAATATGGTTTTGTTTTCTGCCCTCATTGCTGTAAAACAGGCACTGATCATCTGCAAATAGAAGTTCATTTATTCCCTGTGGGTCAGTTGTTTCATCTGTAGTAAAGAGTTCTAAATTTTCTGAATCTGGTCTGTCAAGACTTGCTTCTTTGGAGATTCTGTCCATGTAGATATTGAATAGCGGGGGAAAGAGCTCACATCCCTGCCTCACTCCTGTATTGACTGTGAACATATCTGATATACCTTCTTGTGTTCTTACTGCACTTCGGCTCGAGTGGTACATGGTTATGATGTTTTCTAGCAGTTGCCCTTGTATCCCTTAGTCTTCAAGGATGGTCCATAATTTGTATCTGTCTACTCTATCGAAAGCCTTTTCCTGATCTACAAACACAATATTCTGCTGGTCACTATATTCGATAGTTTTTTTTCCACATATTTGTCTAAGTGTAAATAATGCATCAGTGCAACTTTTACCTTTCCGAAAACCGAATTGTGCTTTGCTTAATTGTTGTTCAACTATTCGTCTAGCACTTTGTTCCAATAGCTTTGCATACATTTTCCCTATATGGCTCAGGAGTGATAAACCTATGTATGTTTCGCACTCTCTCATATTGCCTTTCTTTTTCCATATTGGTGCTATTATTGCCTGTTGCCAATCATCTGGGACTTTTCTTTCTTCCCATGCTATATTAAAAAGTCTTGTTAGCCATTTAACTTCTGTTTCCCCACAGGCCTGAATAGCTTCTGTGGTTATTCCATCTGGGCCAGGTGATTTGTTTTTAGGTCTTTTCTGTATAACTGCTTTGACTTCTCCATCCATCCATCATATGCCATGCCGGTAAGTGTGGGCGGTCATGTTCTGTCATCTCACTCGATACCAGAGTCGTGGATAAGCTCCGTGTTTCTGTCTCGACCATGCCACAAGGCCAAGCCATCCAGGTACTTGCTTCTAGGTCTTCCCCTTGGTCTTCCCCTTTCACTTCTGCAGGTATGAAATTTGGTTCTTTCTGTCCCTGGCATTTAGGCACTAAAGTGAGGTTGTCTATGTTATGTGTGGGGTTAAGTAGTTCTTGAAAGTATTCTGCCCACCTTGCTAGTCTTTTTTGTGGATTAAATATTAGTATACCTCTTTTGCTGTTTATGATGGAGGTTGGGTTGTAGCATGCATCTCTGTTTCTCATTGTGGTGACACGTTTATAAAATTGCCACATTAGGTAAAGGTGCTAAAACGAAGTCTTTATTTAGAAAACGTCAAATCAGACAAAAAACAGATAAATACATACGCACACATCACGCATGATAATATATAATGACCTAGTGTAATGCCAATCATTTTGATACACCTGTACTTCCACGCCATGATGCCAATTTGTTTAGAATGTTCTCTCCCGGCCTCAATCTGAATAACTTTCTGTCCAACTTTCTCACTGTCGCAACGTACTCCAGATTTCTCTTCTGCCCGAGAATAAGGATTGTCCTTGCCTGATTTGAGTAACCAGTGCTCTTTGTGAGTGAGCATTTTCCAAGATATCTTCATAATGTCTTGTATCTAGCCAGGGCACTCACATCTTTCGTCTTTAGAAAAATATTTCCTCTGCTTCTACAAAATTCTTTACTAATCTGTGAGTTGTCCATGATTCACTGCCCTACACCAGAACTGGCGCAATAAATCTCTTAAGAACTCCTATTTTCACCACGAATGACTCAGATATACTGCACACATAGATATTTATCTTGTGAAATGCTGCGTCTGCGTCTTCAGTGCATCTTCCGTCTGCAGTATCAAAGTTCCTAAATACTTGAACACATTGACTTGCTTCTTACTAGTTCCATTCACTTTACTGTAGCTTTGTGAAGACATTTTTCTATGCAATTACCATTACTTCTAATATTCGGCTGTTTGTGTTGACTCTCTGATACAATGTCCTCTAAAATTTCTAATAACTCTGTTTCATGTTCAGCGAGCGAAACAGTGTTATCAGCATAAATTATGTTGTTTACACAATGCCTCTCAAACGATATTCCTGGCGAATCTCACTATTATTTCGTTGGTCAAATTGAACCGATCAGGTTAAAGTACATAACCCTCTTTAACTAACAACTTGTTTTTTGTGTTGACAAGTTCTTACTTGATTGTTACTTCTTATGACTGTTTTTAGTTGCAAATATATGCTTAAAAATTATTATCATATCTTTTCCCATGAATGTTTAGATTTTCTACAATTCTAATAATTTCTTCATTTTTCACTTTCTTTTACTGTAGTAATTAAAGCACAAATATAGATCTCTGTTTATTTCAACCATTCTTTCTGTTGATTTCCTAAAGATAAAGAAGCCGTTATTTGTGCCTTTATTTTCTATAAATCTGCCCGAACTCTGAAACACTTTGTTAGTTATCTTTCTTCACACATCGCTAAGACTTAAAACGAAACGTAAAAGTACTTCAATACTGTGTATAAATGATCAAATGGGCAAACAGTATCAACAAAAATGTAATGATGTAAATTTCACAGTTATTAGAAATATATTCAAGGTGTGGCAAGCCAGACACAAAGGAAGACGTATTTGACCTTATCACACAACTGAAAGCAGAATATTGCAATGTCAAAATATCATGCATTCCACCAACACATGCTGATATCTATCTATCTATCTATATATATATATATCCAAGCAGCTAAATTAGGAAACAGAAATAAAGTAGAAATACAAGTAGGGTATGATAAAATGGAATAAACAGTAAAGTAAATGAAAACAAAAACGCCCAGAGAATGGTGACAAAACCGGAGAGAAAGTAAGAACAGCAAAACTATATTCCGGGCAATGAAACAAAATCAAAGGAACAATACAAATAAGGGTAAAAAGCAAATGAACAAATGTTCAAACTGCGGCTAGGAAAGGTTAAGAAATTAAAATGTGAAGATCCAATCTGTACATAGTACAAGGAACACAATAAAATAAATCACTTCCTAATAAACAACCATCAATGTAACGAAGAAAGAGCAGATATTTCCAAAACAATAACGAAGAAATGACAATAGCGCAACTACTACGTCTAATGCATGAAAAAGAAACACGAAGACTCAGATAATTCATAAGCCGAACTCAAATAATATTGCACGAAGACAACGAGGAGATCATTCTACGGGTGTCAGAGTCCTAATTATTAGCTCTGTCTAGCTCGCTGGACTTGGACAGGCAAATTACAACATCTACGACACATCTACTAATAACACATGAATGCAATCGGAAACTGGCAGGAGCTATCTCCTGAACAATCATTTATTACAATATATTACAGGCTGACAACATGAGTCGCACTTCACGCTCAAACACTCGTTCACCACCAACAGCCACGCGCTAGCTCACAATGGCGATCTTTACACTGTCGCCCGCATGATCATTCACAATCACAACTTCACATCATCCCGCACATATCACAGTTAGTACATTCCTCGAATATCACTACACAACGTTCATCTCCATCTATCCGTCACAACCACTATCGTTCTATCGTTCTAGCGTTCTCTAGATCTCCACACGTCCGTCTCTATTCGCTGCCTCACACACACTGCCTCTCTCCTCGTTGACCTTCCCACATCACGTGGCTCTGTTCACGGGCTTCTTGCCTGACCGTCCGCTAGCCAAGCCGTGGTGTCTCTTACTGCCCTTTACCTCAGCTATGCTTACACTGACTCTCGCTTACATACCGGCACTTACATTCTTCCTTACACATATAAGACCATGACATTCTCCCCCCGCACAACCAATGTGGCACTTACTCTTGGAAATGTGACACATTCTGTTGTTGTTACTCTTGGTCCATCTTTCTAACCTTGTCAGGGGATTATATGATCATAAGTATACGCTTGCGTCCCTTTTTGCTCTGATCTTTTCCGAGATTAACTTCAAATATTGTTCTCTCTTTTTCAGTATTGAGGTTTCTCTCAAGGTTTTGTCGTGGTCTGACAAATGTTCTGGTTGGGTCTACTTGTCATACCTCGTTATATTATTCAACCACCACTCCGTGACATTACATTCTGTTCATATTTCTCAATCGATTGTCTGTGCATTCTCATCTCATAGTTATTGTGACTATGCTGGTTTAAGGATTCTCCATTGGTTTACGCCTCAAATAAGGCTACAACTTCCTCTTACAGCATTCTTAAATTTTCTCTCTATTCAGACGTGGTTCCCCTCGTCTCTATTTAATGCACACTACTCGATTCTTTATGAGCACGCTATGTCAATGTTGTGGTCATGGTTCGAATATACTTCATGTATGTCATAGTCCCCCTTACCTCATCTTATGTCGGACCGTGAGTTGTTTCCCTTTTTGAGCACACCTCGTTTACTGTTATGGAGATTGTTATTAATCTCTTTGGTTAGCATCACCCTGTTGGTATGTTCTTTCTGGTCACCATCTTCTGATGTTAATTCTGTACCGCTATTGCTAAGCGTCATTCGTCGGGCTATCCAGCATACGCGAAGGCAAGTTTGGTAACATTCGCGCATTGGGATTGCCAGGCGTTGATTCTCAGCATTACAACTTATTCTATTCGCCACTATACTTACGCTCATATGTACATATCACATTATAACAATACAAAGTATTATAATAATAAAATTAGACATTGGATGTCATACAGTTAATACATATACAATAAAATATACATCGTCGATGCCTTCATGCACATATAGGATACTGTTCTTGTCCTGTGAAAGTTATGCACACGGAATTAAATTAACAGTGTTCAATGTTCATTTCCGTGCTGGAATCTTTGGCATGTCTTCTTTCTCATACGATTATTGACGTCTTCTATATATCCTGATATTGTCTTTCCTTCTGTATAGTGATTAAGACTTTTCACCAAGTTTGGACAATTTGTGAGTCCGTTTTATAAAATTGCTGGAATTCACACGTATAAAACACGAATTAAGTTCAGTGGCCTTAATTTTTAGTGTGGCCATGGTGCGTCTGTCTGTGACTGTCTTTTGCCATAATTTGCAGGTTGGCATCCGGTTCATTAAACTGATCATCGGAAATGAATGTCTGTACTTGTGAAGCTGTCGTCGTTGTTCGTCGATTTCAAAAGGTAGATTCTGTAGATACTCGTTTGAAAACAAAGTCAATATGGGTATATCTTACTATTTGATACCTGAAATAACATGTTGAGTCTTACTGTTCTGCCGGTGACACTTTCACGTTGAAGGACCTTTCATGTTGGTCTATACAATGAAGTGTGCTAGTATCATAGCGCTGGAGTCGTACAGCAGACAAGGCAACTCTGGAGTTACTGGATCTAAGGATATAAAGTGGGTTACGGTTAAAATTTTCCGAAGGGTGGGGATTTTCAAATTTCATGTTGAGATCATTTTGAGTGCTATCTCCAAACCTGCACTCGTACATGTGTGTATACATTCAATAGTTCAAATAATAATAATACACCATGTATAGTTTTGAAATGTAATCGTGCATGTTTGTATGCTTTTCTGCAATTTGTGTATATTTTCCAAAATATGTAGGGTAATTTGTTGCTGATTTTTGTCAGTAATTCCACCGACTGATGATTTACATTGTTCAGCATAAGTATGTGTCTGAGTTGATTTGACATAGAGTTTATCAGTGGTAACAACAAACTTTGGTTCAACAGTAATGATATAAGTAACAAAGTTTGCTGGTTTGTCATGAGTAATATCATCTGTGTTGCGTCATGATAATGTGTGAATAAAACTGTCTGTGAAGACATTTGTTTTGTATTTACAATGAGTAGTGCGAGTATAACCATCCACTGTGTGCACTTGGTTATGTGTGTAGTTAACAGGGAGTACAGGAGGTATAGTATGTACCATGATGATTTGTGATCTTTCCTTGCCCTTGTGAAATGCTTGTTTTCTGCACCTTTTTTCTTGTGATGATACACACCAGTTTCTGTTTTTTCTTGTTGTGAGATGGTAATCAAGTTGGTATGGTGTGGCACTTTGGTCTGTTCATCATGTTGTTGTATGATGAGTGGTGTAGTTAAGGCAGTACTTGTTGTGGTGTTAATTTTTTGCCCTGTGTGAGTTTTGGACTCTGTGTAGTCTGTCACATTTAATACATTTCCAATTAATAAATCACAGCATGGATTGTCTAATAAAGCACAAGTTACTCTGCCTGATAGGAAAGGTGATTTTATATTGGCCCATGCCATAGGATATTTCTCTAATGTCCCTGAAACAGTTCTGCAATAGATGTACTCATCTAGGTAGTCTTTAGGATCAGCTAGGGTCTTCCGAAGACCGATAAGACAGGACCCTGTGTCGCGTACACATGTGCATACTGTGTCATTGATGTATCCTTCATGGAATGTTAGTTTTCCTAACGACAGTCTTGAGGTTTTGTTCATTTCCTCACTTTCTTGTTGAGTATTGACCTCTTTACATAAGGAATGAGGCTGAGTGATGTTAACAACATTATTGAAATATGGTACAAAGTCTGATGGGTAAAACTCAGTTTGTTCTGAATTTGCAGTGTTTGGTCTTGTTTTCGTCTCTGTGATGTTTACTTTTTCTAAGTTCTTTGCTGAACTGTCTGTTGTAATGTTTATGGCTGCATTTGCTTTTGCTATCTGTATTCTTTTTACTCCCTCACATTCAAAACGTCTGTGGCCATAAGCCAGGCAAAAATGACATTTTGTTCTATATTTCCTTTGATTTACCTTCCCCAGTTTTTGTGCTATAATAGTATTTAGGTATTCTTGATAAGTGGGATTCTTATCGCATATTCCATTTTCTGTATGTGGAGTGCTACAATGTTTGCACAGTACTGGTTTTGTTTTCTGTGGTTTGTTTTGACAATCTGTGGCTGCAGATGCCGTTGCTTTCACAGTACTTTTCTGTTGAGTGTTCTTAACCAGGTTCAAACTTTGGTTGTAATATTCGCGGCATTTTTCTAGTAAGTTTTTGATAGGTTCTGTTTTATGTTCTTCTAAATATTTTCCGCATTCGGCTGGTAGTGTTGCTTTTAGTTTTTCTATTAGCAAGAAATTTATTACTCCTTGATTGTCGTCTGAATGTTTAATTACCAATATTAGTTTTCTGAAAGATTCTTCTAATTCCCTTATATACTGGGTGAATGACTTGTCTGTGGCTGGTTTCACATTTTGTACTTCTACTTTTAGAGTCTCAAAGAGGTTAGATAGTGTTTTAATATCCTTGTTTTATAATATTCATAGTCTTCGCTTGACATATCTGGTATGATCCCTTCAAGTTTTTTGTAATTTATTGGTAAATATGCTCTGCACCATTTTCCCCAATACATTTTTTAGGATTTCGTAATCTTGCGTTTTCTTTTCAAATTTTGTGTCCAATCATGCATTACGTCATGGTTTATATTTGCAAGCTGCTTTATCCTGTGCCCGTGTACTCTCGAAACATTTTTGTAACTTCTGTACTGAGTTATGCCCCAAAAGTATGATTGGTCTTGGAGGTGTTCATCATCTGAACTCATTTTCTGTTAATTAATATTTACCTTTACCAATGATGATGTTTACACAAGAAAATCAAAGAATGCAGATTTGGGTACTTAGCAATCAAAATTAATCAACTTATCTTTCTCTGCTGACTACTCGAACGCTTGATGTACAGGAACGTGATTCTCGTGATGGTTACCGCTGACCTGGTCTGGTTACGTCGGTCGCTTTGTAGAATTGAAACCTGCTGTGGAAAGAAATGATGTTATTTTCGTTCTGACTCTATTAACACATCTTTAATTTACAATTTCTTATACATATTATGCAATAGGTCTTCTTCTTTTACAAAAGTAGCGTTCTTTTGTGCGTTTTACATGGGAATGTGGTTCATGTGTACTTCTGACACCATTATACCTGTCAGAGTCCTAATTATTAGCTCTGTCTAGCTCACTGGACTTGGACAGGCAAATTACAACATCTACGACACATCTACTAATAACACATGAATGCAATCGGAAACTGGCAGGAGCTATCTCCTGAACAATCATTTATTACAATATATATTACAGGCTGACAACATGAGTCGCACTTCACGCTCAAACACTCGTTCACCACCAACAGCCACGCGCTAGCTCACAATGGCGATCTTTACACTGTCGCCCGCATGATCATTCACAATCACAACTTCACATCATCCCGCACATATCACAGTTAGTACATTCCTCGAATATCACTACACAACGTTCATCTCCATCTATCCGTCACAACCACTATCGTTCTATCGTTCTAGCGTTCTCTAGATCTCCACACGTCCGTCTCTATTCGCTGCCTCACACACATATTGTTCAGTATAATTGTTCATTATAATTGTTTAACTATAATTGTTCACTATATATGTGTGTGCGTGTGGGAGCGAGAGAGAGAGAGAGAGAGAGAGAGAGAGAGAGAGAGAGAGAGAGAGAGAGAGAGAGAGAGAGAGAAAGTGGGTGTCAGTGAGAGGGAGAGAGTGAATGCGTGTGTGCGCACGTGCATGCGTGTGTGTGGAGAGAGTGATTGAGCGAGAGATGGTGGGGGAATGTGTCAGTGCATGCATTCGTACGTGTATGTGTGAGAGTGAGTGAGGAAGTGTATGTGTGCGTGCATGCGTTCATGTGTATGTGTATGTGTGAGAGAGTGTGATTGAGAGAGTGAGTGGTGTGTGAAGGATTGTGTGTTAGAGAGTGAGACAGTGGAAGAGTTGATGTGTTAGTGTGTGTGTGTGTGAGCGCGCGCATGCGTGTGAGTGTGTGTATATGAAAGAATACAGACAGAGAGAGAGAGAGAGAGAGAGAGAGAGAGAGAGAGAGAGAGAGAGAGAGAGAGCTGAGCAGATGAATGTCATGTAACACGCATGTTATGTAACACGCGAATCCATATGTTTGTCATATTATCAGTTAAATACCATTTGATTTTATCATGCATAATATAAACTCATGTTCATTACTATAGTTTGAGTGAGTGAGTCAGTGAGTGTGAATGAGAGACAGAACGAGTGAGCGTGAGAGTGAATGAGTGAGCGGGAGAGTGAATGAGTGAGCGGGAGAGTGAATGAGTGAACGGGAAAGTGAATGAGTGAGCGGGAGAGTGAATGAGTGAGCGTGAGAGTGAATGAGCGGGAGAGTGAATGCGTGAGAGTGAATGAATGAGCGGAAGAGTGAATGTGTGAGCGTGAGAGTGAATGTGTGTGTGTGTGTGTGTGTGTGTGTGTGTGTGTGAGAGAGAGAGAGAGAGAGAGAGAGAGAGAGAGAGAGAGAGCATCACTATTTTTACGTCACATACATTTTATGTACACATTTTTCTCCATGTTTAACATTTTTATGAGACTGCTCATGACAAGTGTCAGTGTATGTGTGTGAGTAAAGTGTGGGAGTTTGTTCATACTAGTTTCAATACTAACGTGAGACATTTTATATGTGTCTAGATGTGAGGAAGTGTGAGTGTATGTGGAGGATGTGTGTGAGTGTGGGGATATGTGTGGGTGGGGTGTGTGTGGGTGGGGGTATGCATTTGGATGGGTTGGGTTGTGTGGGTTTTGGTGGGTTGTGGTATTTGTGGGTGTTGGTGGGATGTGTGGATGGATGTGTGGGGGTGAAAGTACGGGTGTTGGAATGGGTGTGGGGGATGTGTGTATGGGTGGAGGATATGTGTATGGATGTATGTGGGTGGAGATGTGTGGATGGTTTGAGAAAGTATGTGTGGGAGGCGGGGTTGTGTGGGTAGGGGATTGTGTTGGGTGGATTTGGGATGGAAGGGCGGATGGGGAGAAGTGTATGGTGTGTGGGTTTGAGATATGTGTGCGGTGTGTTGGTGGGGGATGTGTGAATGATGTGTGGGTGGAGGGTATGTTTGTGGTGGTATGGGTGGAGGATAGTGTGTGGTGTAGGGGATGTGTGTGATGGGTGTGGGGAATGTGCGTATGGGTGGGGTATATGTGTGGGTGAGCAGGGGATTGTGGTGGTTGGGGGAAGTATGTGGGGGAGTGTGTGTGGGAGATGTGTGTATGTGGATGGGGAATGTGTGGGTGGGGGTGTGTGAGTGGCTTAGGGATGTGTAGGTGGGTGAGGGAGTTGTATGTGTCGGGGTGGGATGTGTGAGTGGGTGGAGGATGTGTGTGGGGGTAGGGGTATTGTGATCGAGAGATGTTTGGTTGGGAGTGGGTTGGTGGGGGTGTGTGGGTGCGTAGTGGAGGATGTGTGAGTGAGTGTGTGTTGGTGGACGGGTAGGGAATGCGTGTGTGGGTGGGGAGAGGTGTGTGGTGTGTTGTTTGGTGATATTGTGTGGGTGAGGTATGTGTGTGTGGGTGGGGGATTTTTGTGGTGTGTGAGTGGGGGTATGTGGGGTGGATGGGTAAGGGTATCTGTGTGGGTGTGGGTGGGATTATTTTGTGGTATCTGGGTGGGGGATATGTGTGTGGTGTGTAAGTGTTGATGTGTTGGTGAGGGATATGTGTGTGTGTGGTGCGTGGGTTGGGAATAGTGCGTGGTAGGAGGTGTATGTGATGTGCGGGTGGGGGATTGTGTGGTGGGGGATTAGGTTAAGGCATGTGTGGGTGGGTGGAAGTTGTATGTGTGGGTGGTGGTGTGTGTGTGAGTGGATTGGGGATGTATGGGTGGTTAGGGAGATGTGTGTGTGTGTGTGGGGGGGGGGGGGGTAGGGACATGTCAGTTGGTGGGGATGTGTGTGTATGGTTTGGGGATGTGTGAGTGGATGTGCGATGTGTGGGTTGGTGGGGGATTGTGTGTGTGGGTGGGGAATATGTTGTCGATGGAGATGTGGCTGGGGGAAGGGTGGTTTGAGGTGTGGGTGGGGAGAGGATGTGTGGGGTAGAATGTGGATGGGCGTGGGATGTGTGGGTTGGTGGGGGAATGTTTGTGGGTGGCGAGTGTGTTTTGGTTGGGGGATCAGGTGAGGGCAGTGTGTGTGGGTGGGGGATGTGTGGGAGGGGGATGGGTCGGTTGGTGGGGTATGTATGTGTCCCTTGGTGTGCGTGTGTGTCGGTAGGTGGGGGTGTGTATGTGTCCCTTGGTGCGCATGTGTGTGGGTAGGTGGGGGTGTTGTGTGGGTGGGGTGATGTATGGATAGGTGGGAGATGGGCTTCATACCATGGTAATTAGCCTTGTTTATGTTTACAACATTCATTTCACAATGTTTATTTTTCTTCCTATGCAAATGTATAATGCTCTTGATGAACGAAAGACGAGTGATTGGAAGGGCCGAATGTAAGACGGGCCTGCGCGCCCAATTTGTGACCCTAATAAAGTTGATTTGATTTGATTTGATTTGCCTCTCTCCTCGTTGACCTTCCCACATCACGTGGCTCGGTTCACGGGCTTCTTGCCTGACCGTCCACTAGCCAAGCCGTGGTGTCTCTTACTGCCCTTTACCTCAGTCATGCTTACACTGACTCTCGCTTACATACCGGCACTTACATTCTTCCTTACACATGTCATATAAGACCATGACAACGGGCTGGTTCTATTCAAGATTATCACCCTATAAGCGCAACACTCACCAGTGAAAGAAGTATACAAGAAAACAGCGACTAACTAACCAGCCCAAATTATAATTTTTCTGAAGGTTGAGCTGGGTAACCTGATATTTAATCTCTTCCACAAGAAATCAGAGACACAACCAATCATTATACATACAATCGCAACTTGTTTGAACACTATCTCAGTACAGACTACATGCCCCCCCCCCCCCCCCCCCCATCTCCCTAAAAATAAAAACAATAATAATGGAAAAATATCTGAAACGACAACTAGCTAATAAATATCCCCATATGTATTGTGTGTTACGTCTTCCTTAGATATTTATAATGCCCATGTTAAACATTGCCTCAGTGAGTCATGTATTATTGATTATTTTTCATGCGTTTTTAATGCTTATTGTTCTTTTGTTGTCTAATATTAGCTTCAAGAGTGATGTTGAACGAAATAATGTATGAGAGGAAATAGAGAACACGGGCAGAATGTTAGACGAGCCTGCGTGCCCAATTCTTAACCCTTTGAATATAAAGTTTGCTCGTTCGTTCGTTAGTTCGTTTTTCATGTAAACTTTAGAGTAAAACGCAAGTAAAATATCCCTTTTCTGGTTGTGGGGCAGTGGGTCTAAAACAAAATATTGCCTTTCCTACACCTTGCCAAGTATTTGGTATATGGTGCTGGCTCGATCGATCTTATAGACCACTCAATAGGTGATGTGGTCAATATAGCACCGGCCACCTACACTTTCTGTAACATTTCGTATTTAAAATGTTAGAACGTGTCGTCTTGGCAGCTCACGTCAACTAAAATATTAGCGCTGTCTCAAAGGGGATTGGAATATGACCACCAAGTGGCTGACAAGCGTGTTGTCTACTAGATTACCGCGGCATCCGGGGTATATGGTGTTAACCCGTGCTTTATAATCAATCGGCACTTGATAAGTGTTGTGGTTAATATCATGCAAGCCGTAATAACTTTGCATTCACTGGCACCTGGCCGTCTTGACAAATGATAGTTTGTTACATTGTGTTTAAAAGAAGGCATAACTGCATTCTATGGCGGGGACCAGAGATGGAGTTGTATCTCTCTA
This sequence comes from Cepaea nemoralis, assembly GCA_014155875.1. Classification (NCBI taxonomy): domain Eukaryota; kingdom Metazoa; phylum Mollusca; class Gastropoda; order Stylommatophora; family Helicidae; genus Cepaea; species Cepaea nemoralis. The sequence goes on along the minus strand of JACEFZ010001127.1, from coordinate 77,878 downwards.
TAGCACACAGCCTGCGCTGAACTTAGATACAATGTGCTGCCCATGCAAACTGATCCCTTTCTCGGAGTACCTAGTTTACCCCAGAGAATAGGTAACGTCAATACATTTGTAATAAGACAAGCTGCAGAAGCTGTCGGATTTAGCAAAGCAATACTCTTACAGTCCGCCTGTCGAGCTTCGATCCTAAACCAGTTGCTGACCAAGACCTGGGACCAACTTTTCCATTTCCTTATCACGATTTTAGACGAGATGGACCTGGGAGCCCAAGTCAATGAAAACAAATTCCCTCCTTGAAGGGCATTTGAACCTATGACCGACTGGCAAGCAGGCAAGCATGCTATTCACTGTGATTCAGAGGCAACCATTTGAATGTGACGTGAATGTGAAAATACATTAAATTAAGGGGAATGACTCATGTAAGATATTTTAAACTCAGCGAGAACTAGAATTTCTTCCCTTATACGATCGTTGACAAACTATTTCATATGAGCATTTGCAGACCGAAGATTGACATTGTATTTCTGATCATTCCAATCCACCAGACGGGATCTTATGATGTGCTAATACACGCATTCTTGGAAATATAATGTGATAGTTTCTCCTTATTTTTCACACCCCCGACATGGGTGGCTTGTAACCTTCACCATGGATAGCAATATACGATCGGCGTGACAAGTGGGCATTCTGTTCTGTGCGTGCCAACATTGTACACTGGGCTAGATGCCATGAAATGTGTTTGCTACACTCTTCTGCTTGGCTGGTTTACAACAAGAAGGAGACAAGGCGACGTTTTCTTTGATTCAGGCGAATCTTTGATTAATGGCATTTCTGACACTGACAATTCATTCATTCATTCATTCATTCATTCATTCATTCAGTAGCATGTCCTTTGCAGAACCTCGCTATAACGGCCTTCCTGGAAAAATCGGTCACAAGCAAGATGTCTAGCGTCCGATATACCCATGTGGAGATCATATGCCACATCCTGCAATCATCTTTATTTTTGGCCTTCCTCGTCCTCTCTTCCCATTGCATATGCCCATCCATTATTGTTCTCTCCAAACTTTCATGATGTTTCAAGTGACCAAAATATTTCAATTTTCTTTGTTCTATCGACTTTAGAAGGCAATCGTCTTCAACATTCAGATCTTATCGCATGGATGCATTTGTTCTTTTCTGATTCCAAGATATTCTTTGAACGCGTCTATAACATTTATATTCAAAAGTATTTATGTGCTGTTAAGGTTGTTTAGTGAGTGCGCAGGTCTCACAGGCGTATGTTGCAATGGGGAAGATTCATGCTCTTAAAACTCTAATATATTTAGTTCTATCTGTCCCACGCCACAGTTTATTCAGTTGTTTAAGTTTCCGAAGAGCAATAGATATTCGTCTTTTAATTTCTTTCATTGTGTCACCATTGTTGGTAATTAATGACCCAAGATATTCGAACTTTTCCACCACCTCAAATTTACCCTCATGCACATATATTTCTTTCTTTTGTTTACCTGTATGCGTTATCTTTGTTTCTGCTATGTTAAGATATAAGTTATGATTTTCATTATTCTCTTGGGTTGAGGTTATTAATGTTTCTATACCATTCTGTGATGTGGATAGTAATACTGTATCATCAGCATATTTAATCTCTGGTATTTCATGACCACCGATATTTAGGGCATCATGTTGCTCCCCTGGTTATATCATCTCTGACATTTCTCATTATATTTTCGGCGTACACAGCCCTGACGGACTCCTTGCTTAATATCAAACCAATCTGATATCTCCCCATCTATTCTAACCGCTGCTTATTGGTCTAGATAAAGAATTTTTATGAGTTGTACTACATGTGATGGAAAGCCCATTTTCCTCATGATTTCCCAAAGTTTCTGATGCTGTACACAGTCAAATGCCTTTGAATAATCCACAAAACATAAGATTAGGTTTACATTAAATTCTCTACACGTCTCTATTAGTAAACGCATGTTGAGAATGTGATCTCTTGTTCATCTTCCTTGTCTAAATTCAGCTTGAACCACGTTAATCTCTTCTGCCATTTTCGCAAGAAGTCTTCCCATTATGATTGTAAGTAGAATTTTACTTGCATGACTGATCAGGGCAACAATTCTATAGCTGGTGCATAATTTCAGGTTGCCCTTTTTGGTATTAGAATTAAGATAGTTCTCTTCCAATCTTTTGGCCATAACACGTATTTCAATATCTTTTTACATAATGCGTGATAGATTTGTATGCTTTCTTCTCCACTCGCTTTAATTAGTTCAGCTGGTATCTCATCACATCCTGATGATTTACCATTCGTCATGTTCTTTATTGCCCATGTAATTTCATCTAACGAGCGTTCATGTTCTGTTTCTGCTGTCATTGGTGAATATATCTCATTCATATTTTCACAGTCATCCATATAATACATTCCATTGCAGTATTCCTGCCATCTTCCTAGAATTTTTCTATATTCTGTTAGGCTATTTCCCAACTTGTCATAGAAAACATTTAATTGAGGTTGAACATTTCTTGTCAATAACTTAATTGTTTGAAAATTTCGTAGCATCTTCCATTCTTATGCTATTGCTCTATTCTAGTAAAACAATCTTGTATATATTGGTTTTTGTCCATTCTTGTGTTTTTTTCTCATTTCGCGTGTTAAAGATTTATACTTCATCCTGCTGTTATCGGTGTCTCTTTCTTTCTGTTTCAGTTCCCTTCGTTGTTTTATTAATTCCAACGTGTCTGATGACAATACATTAGTAATTTGTAACTGAACAAGCATTAAAGTACAACTTCTTTAACGCTCCCTCCACACATTTCTCATTAATATTTCTATCTCTTTGTCTATCTGTGTTAGTATCTCTTTGTATGCGTATATAACATGTTACGTATTTGGCTGTCAATCTACTTGCCTGTCTACATACGTACATATTTATCTGACTATCTACCTACATAACTACCTACCTACCAACCAATCTATCTACTACCTACTTGTCTACCTGCCTGCTACCTACCTATCTACTTACAATCTACTGAATGCTCTACGAGAAGTCTATTGTTTGCAAGAACCAAGTGAAGACTGTGAATCTACATCAATTGTCAGACTGCGAGAACAGCAAGTTAACTAACTAACTAACCAACCAAACAACCAACCAACCAACCAACCAACCAACCAACCAACCAGCCAGCCAGCCAGCCAGCCAGCCAGCCAACCAACCAACCAACCAACCAACCAACCAACCAACCAACCAACCAACCAACTAACTAACTAACTAACTAACTAACTAACTATGGCTACCATTTACCATCTAGCAACCAAGCAGCGAAAAGATATAACTACTGAACAGAAGTAAGACAATCGCAACAAGTTTCTTTTATGTACTCTAAAGTAACGGAAATCACAAATGCACATGCTTGCTAGTTAGTTAACAAAGTTAGTTGCGTATCTATTACAAAACGTCACAGTCAACCCCAGTATTTTAAAGCTGTTTAAGATTTCTTGGCAAGTTTACGCCCAGTAGCTTGTTTTCTGAACGACCGACATTCACACTATTTCATGAAAACCAACGCAAGGCGGGCTGCTGCAAAATCACCCGCAGCTATGTTTTGAACGCAGTATACGGGATTACGAATTGCGTCCGTAATCCCTTCACTACAGAGCGGGTACAGGCTAGTTATTACAAGAGTCAATATTTTGTTAATGCATTGAAAGTTGCTAAGTTGCTGAGAATGTCCCACGCAGGTCGTCTGGTACACACATATAAATAAAGCTAACATTTTATAATGTTAACTATGCATGTAAAATATATTATGCCGTTTTACGGGACATTGCAGTCAACTCCAGCATTCATTGGCGGTTCCAGATATTAGACATTTGTACATTAAGTAGAACAATTCCTCTCCTAGATGTCAAAATTTAAGTCCACCTGACCAACAGCTTGCGGAACGAACCACTAAATACACATATCTAATTCAATTAAAAATGAAGATATCCATCCATCATGTGCCATGCCGATAAGCGTGGGCGGTCATGTTCTGCCATCTCACTCGATCACCAGAGTCGTGGATTAGCTTCGTGTTCTTGTCTCGAACGTGCCATACGGCCAAGTCATCCAGGTATATACTTCTCGGTCTTCCCCTTGGTCTCTTCCCTTCGATCTTGTCAGTTGTCACCAAGTTCTCCAATCCATCTCTTCTCATAACATGCCCTAAAGATTTTGACTGTCTATGTCTAAGTACTCTAATCAGTATACGATCTTCATTTGTGTCTTGAAGGACTTGGTCATTGGTTTTTCTGTCTGTCCATGGTATTCTTTGCATTTTCCTCAGGAACCACATCTCCACAGCCATCAGCTGTTTTTCAGCTTGACTGCTCATTGTCCACACTTCACATCCATATAAAAGTACAGGTTCTATGTAGCACTTCAACACTCTTTTTCTCGTTTCAATTGATATCTTTTTATTGGTCAGTATGTTTTTCATCTTGCAAAAGGCTATTACTTTCTGAACGACCGGCACCCATACCATTTCATAAATAGGTTATACGAATATGAATATGAAGATATACACGTAACCAAAAAAAAAAAACAAAGCAAACAAACAAACAAACAAACAAACAATCAAACAAACAAACAAACAGACAGACAAACAGACATTTGAAATCGTGTTTAAATGTGTACTTAGTGAAATAGTGGAGGTAACTGCGAGGAAAAGAGCTTGATACTCAGATGCTATGTGTTACCTAATGTCTGTACAAATTGAACAGTCCCTTAGCAAACGTAGGGGAGGCTAATCAGTCGGTTATACATGTTAGCTGCATTTCAACGGTTAATTCCCTTAGAACATATTCACTTTAACGTATTAATTTTGCGAACACATCTCGCAATGCGTATTTTAAAAACCCTTTCTTTACTGACGGTACTTTTAAGTACCACTCACTTCAAATGGCTATATTTTTACAATCTGATCACGAATCCTGACGGTACTTAAAGGTCTATCTAAAATAACATTGCTTGTTTCCCAGGTAGGTGGCGTGAATGTTTGGAAGCGATCTGGGCATGCGCAATACATTTTCTTTGTGTTTCAATTGAGTTATAGATAAAATAATTCAGGATACAAAGGCTAAAGCAAGCCACTGTACCCAGAGAAGGTTACATTATTTGCTGATTTCTACGGTTGTCTCCCATAGATTATAAACACCACCACCACCACCACCACCACTACAATCACCATTATCATCATCATGAACATCATCATAAGCATCCGATGGCTTGTCACTGAGCTGAACATTTCCACCATAAGTCATATGACATTTCTCTAGATCGAAAGCCAAATGTGCTGCCTCATGTATCTATCACAAATATAGAATCTGTCTACGTTGTTGCCATCCTGGTCTCCAATTTCCCGGTTTTCTTTCCTCCATAATTATTTTTTCCAGATTCTCATGGTTCTTTAAATGCCCAAAATATTTAATTTTCGCACAATTCCGTTTGTCTGAATAATTAATTTTCTTCAGTATTAAGTCCTTGTTAGATGGATCTATGAGTTCTCTTTACGGCCAATGAGTGTTTAGTGACAATGTTTGATTGATTGATTCATTGATTGATTGATAGGTAGAAATGACTTTTCTTGCCTTAAAATATAATTTATTCAATTTTTACTTCAGTCATATTCGACTAAGACCTGTCTTGCATTGTGGGACATAGCATCAGTAACATTAGTTATGCGGATGATACACTATTGATTACAGATAATGAACAGGATCTGCAACAGTTATTAGATACTTTTTTTTTTTTTACACAGTTAAAAACAAGGGTTATAAGTTAATTCTAATAAGACAGAGATTATGGTCGTCACTAAGAAGAAAGAAATACCATGATGTAATATACGGGTAAATGGGAATATTCTTAAACAAGTGAATCGGCACAACCATCTGATGGGAAGTGCCTTGAAGAGAATCGCTATGGCTAAGGTAACCTTTTACAAGATGGAAAACATATAGACCAATAACATGATGTTATAATGCAAGGAGAAAAAAGAGTATTTAAGTGCTACTTAGAGTGTGCATTTTAGTATGGATGTGAATCGTGGGCAATGAGCAGACAAGCTGAAAAACAATAAACGGCAGTGGAAATATGGTTTCTGAGGTAAATGCAATAAATACCACGGAAAGACAGAACAACCAATGAGCAATTCCTGAAAGAAGCACATGAAAACTGTAAACTGAACAGAGAAAAAATTAGATGTAGATAGTCAATATTTGTGTGAGTACACATTATGAGAATAAATAAACTAGAGAATTTCGTGACAACTGGAAAGATTGAGAGAAAAAAAAATGACAAAAGGAAGACAGAGAAGTAAATATTTGGATGACTTGGCCACATAGCATGGTCAAGATAAGAACATATAGCTTATCCACACTCTGGTGATTCTGTGAGATGTCCAAACATGACCGCTCAGGCTTATCGGCATGAGAAATAATGATTATGAATTGATAAATGCAGTTTGATTTTACGTAAGGACGCAATGGTTGTTTCACAGATGGGGTAGGTATTGATGGTGTTTTATATCTGATCATTTGTTCAGCAGCAAGGAATGTTCGGTTGATAGCTGTTTTAAGTCGATCATGTATTCGTTTCATTACACCGTATCCTCGAAAGGTGAGCTGAAGAAACACGTGAAGTTTATTCTGTGGGGGTAAGTTTGCGCGGCTGGCAATGAAGCTTGATGAAACAGATTGGATATCCAACCACAGTGGGAATAGCGTTTCTCCACATTGGAACAATACCCGCGACTATGTAGTAAGTACTTTAGCCAAAGTATTATCTTGAGTCCACTTCACATGATATATACCTCTGCAGTTTTCACCTGACAAGATGATACGAAATATGCCAGGCAAGAAATATCGCAATATTTGTGTATATGGCGTCTCTGTTTAAGCTGTAGATATACTTGTAAATCCTATTCTGTGAAATTTCCTAGTGCCTAACTGGATATCATTGCCCAAAAGTTATCAGCAACGCTGTGATGTTGAGCACACACAAAATCAATAGGATTGACTCACTGATCGCATTGCCTGGGGGAAAAACACCTCATGAATGACGTGAAGATATTGTCCCATGAACGTCAAAGATGTCAGACTTGCATATACATGCCGGCTACAGACTGTTGTTCTCCTCTTAGTTTGATTTTAAAATCTCATTTACATCTTATTTGCATTCCACGGGATGCAATTAATTTCGGAGCCCTATAACCTTCCCTATAACTGAGCTTTGGTGATGCTTACTTAGGCTATTAATTACCCTTCCACAGAGTATTTGCTTCCGATCAAATCTCCGCTTTATAATGAAAAGATAGACTTTGACTGAAGCAGAGAATGATAACATAAAACGAAACAAAATGGTATGTAGAGATAATGTAGAGAAATAACAAGCCCAAGCTGATCTGTGTATTTTAAATGCACGACAGACAAGTTAAACAGAAATTACATGACCATACAAATCATTAATCCCACATGTCAACGAATAGCAAATACATCTGAAAAATTAAATAACAATTATATACTAACGTCGAAGAAATGGAATAATAAAAATGTGAAATCGCACTAAAATGTTAGAAGTTTCAGTTACAGGAAGAACACAAACGTGATCAATACAATAATGGAACCTTTGAACGACTGTGAGTGTTAACTGCTTAAGTCCGATGCACTGGCTTTCATTTTGTTTCATCCCTGTAAACGGATTGCATCTACTGGTTTAACAGCTGCCATTATTATGAGAATAAAATTTTGTTTGCAAAGTTTTACAGTATAATGAAGAATCTTATAAAATGCTTCAGTTTCTCTCTCTTCCGCATGTTTGTAATGTTCGTGTTACATGTTCCAAGCTTTTCGCTGTTTGGCCAAGGCAGATGCGGCTTGATATCTGTTCGAATCTTTCGTTATAATATATAAATGTCAACTCTTGGGTTCTCTTTTCTTTAGTGAAAATATTTACTTTGGTATTTCTGTTGTTAATTTTAAGCTAGACTATTGACATTTATATACCCAGCAGATTTCTGATTTATTCGGTCACATTGACTAAAGAGTAGTTAACACGATGTCTTATTCGCATACGATATCGTAATGCGAACAATCTCTCTGAAGATGCAGAGAAAGGTGAAGACAGGCATGCTTTGTGCAGCAGAGTGGCTTGCTTCAATTAGGAAAAAAAAAAAAAACTCACACAAAGATATTGAACATCAACTGGATCTTTCCCCCAGATCTTGCTAGTGTGCTGGGAAACAAACAGGCGGACCCACTGACTGGGTTTGCATATTTGCATGGTGTATTGGTGCATGATAAGGCTGACGTGATCATGACCCTGTGGGATTGTGTATATAGCGTGGATGAACAGATATATCATCATAGCCTGGAGCAGATAGAGCTGTAGGGAGTGACCAGAGAATCTGGCCGACAATCAGTACTCCGAGGAAAGGTCAGTCAGGACACATAATCAAACTACAACTGGCACCATTAGTATTGGAACTCTTCACTGGCTGTTGAAGACGAGGACGGAGTGTATATGGAAATGCCCCAAGTGCTGTGATATCGGTTCTTGTCTTAACTCCGTTCAACTCTTATTCATATATAAGATGCTAGATTTATTTACCTGGCTTACACTTAAGAAATTCTGTCGAAACGAAACAGTACATGGCTTTATAATTTTAAGCTACCAAAAAACCTGTGGAGGTTTTCAATTACCAAACTATGTCTAATATCTGTCAGTCCGTATGTTCTGTGCTCACCAAACTATGTCTAATATCTGTCAGTTCATATGTTCTTTGCTCACCAGCTTGTCTAATATCTGTCAGTCCGTATGTTCTGTGCTCACCAAACTATGTCTAATATCTGTCAGTCCGTATGTTCTGTGCTCACCAAACTATGTCTAATATCTGTCAGTTCATATGTTCTTTGCTCACCAGCTTGTCTAATATCTGTCAGTCCGTATGTTCTGTGCTCACCAAACTATGTCTAATATCTGTCAGTCCGTATGTTCTGTGCTCACCAAACTATGTCTAATATTTGTCAGTTCATATGTTCTTTGCTCACCAGCTTGTCTAATATCTGTCAGTCCGTATGTTCTATGCGAACCATAACGAGATTACATGCCAATATTACCTCTCCTCAGATGTGTAGCATCAGTACCAGTCTTACAAACACATCGGTGTCCGGACTTGTAGACGGGGAAAAAAGAACTCTTCAGCACAGACCCCGTGGAGATGGCACTTTGTGAATGGGTCGGGAGACAAGTCTCATCGCCAGCCTAACTCCGGAATGGATCGGGAGACACGTCTCATTCCCAGCCTAACTTCGGAATGGATCGGGAGACACGTCTCAATCCTAGCCTAACTTCGGAATGGGTCGGGAGACACGTCTCATCCGCAGCCTAACTTCGGAATGGGTCGGGAGACATGTCTCATCCCCAGTCTAACTTCGGAATGGATCGGGAGACACGTCTCATCCCCAGCCTAACTTCGGAATGGGTCGGGAGACACGTTTCATCCCCAGCCTAACTCCGGAATGGGTCGGGAGACACGTCTCATCCCCAGCATAACTCCGGAATGGGTCGGGAGACACGTCTCATCCCCAGCCTTACTCCGGAAGATGCCAGACTGGTTTAGGGCTTAAACGACCTGGACGCCAAAACATCGAACTAAAGAGTTAAGTCTTGCAGTATATCCATCAATAAACCATCAACGCCTAGTGCCTGACCGATTGCATTGATGATCATGCTTCAATTCATCTTACGATCTCCAACACGGCCTGTATCAATTCGTGTTCTGACTCACTTCCTTGACAGGACGCAAAACTTCCAAGAATTTTCACTCGCCGCTCTCTGTTTCATTTTCCCATCAATCTTTCTAGCCATCGAACATGTTTCAGTTGGTCACGTTTCATATTGTGAACAAAAATGATGCATACACTAACCAACTAAGATTGTGCCTCAAGACAGAGTTTAAACAAAATGTGAATGCAGCAGTAATAATCGTAACCCCCCCAGTATTAACAGGTTTTCCCTCGTATTCTACCTTTAAACATAATACACTTTTAACGGTTTGATACTGCCGGGGAAATACTACACCGACGCACATGTAGTTAAAGACTTTCCTGTCTAGATGGTAGTCACGGAAGTGCCCCAAGTTAGCTGGTTTCATGCGCCTGAGATCAATACGTAATTTATGTAGTCGCCGCATCCGCAGCATCGCTTCCACATTTATTCAGCTTGATGCCTTTTATGTAAATCGTGGACCAGATACTCACTAGAATCATTACACTTTCATTAAGGTTGCTGCTTTCTCCAGTTTCTAACTTGTGGCTTGCGTGTTGCGTAATTACTGTGGCTGTCAAGAACTGTATTTCTTTGTTCTAGCGTACCACGTGATGCGCCGTGACGAGAGCCACGTTCTGCGAAGTACCTGGTATATGAACTAAAAGAACATTTATAGTTAATGTTGTATCATTAAAGTTGGAAGTAATAAGAACAAACACGTTAGCTAGTTCCATTTATTATCGCTCCTTCCAAGAAGCGTTTGCAATACCTATTTTCTGTATCAATGTGAGACTGACGACGGCGGACTGATACAAGTGTGGGAGAAATTACGTCAACGTTTACGTTTCAAGGAAAATACATTGCTTTTTATTTATTCGTTTATTGTGCAAAAATTAATCTGTCCGTCCGTCCGTCCATCCACCACCAACCCGTACATCAATCCATTCACCCCTTCCCCTTTTACAGCCTGTCTGTCTACCTGCCAATTTGCCTGTCTGCCTGTCAATCAGTCTACGCTGTAAGATTACAGTGCAGAACTGTCTATAGTTGTGGAGGTTATGTTAACATTTGTTGTATTTTAGCAAGGTTTGACAATAATAAGCACCCCCGCCCCACCTCCCCCCCCCACCCCACCATAAGCTAAAGCGTGACTATAGTCTGTCCGGAAATGAATGCCGTCATTCACGATCAATTATTTTGAAAGCTGTCTGTTGCATCGTTATGAAATTTTTCCTGCCGTCTTATATTTACCCCCACCCAAGGAATATGTCTTTGATAGGTCCAAACGCAACTTAAATCATCGAAATAGATAATGTCCTTATAATTTTCCACAAAGTTGTTTTGGATAGCTCTATGTTATTGTTCTTTCTCAACCAAACCCTAAGTTTTCTTACAGTCACTGTTTCTTTGGCATCCAGCATTTTTATAATGCTGGATAATCCTGGACATAAAATCCAAAATTTTTAATAATTTTCAGGAGTATCCGTGGCGAAGTGGTCAAGACTTTTGATTCGGGCTCCAAAGGTTGTGGGTTCGATTCCGGGCCGCATCCTTCGGTTCACGAGTTAAATTTTTCGGAGACTCCTGTGGGTCGTTGCCAGAGCTATGGAGTTCGTGCTTTGTGCGATGCTTTCCGCGCTCCAGAAAGAGACTGAGCCATACGGGATAGAACCCGGTGCAATGAAGTCGACCCTGTCGACTTTTAAGTGACTTTTTAAAGCATTTTTATAATAGCTCGCCCTGTGACATCCTTGTCAAAGCTGTCTACAATAACCTTTCTACCTACAGTTTAGTTATTGCGTGGTGGTTTAATTCCAGATTCTTGCACCCATCGACGAAACGACCGTTTACTCAAACCCAATGCGTGAACTGTTCTTTTTTCGGAATTTGTAATAGCATAAAACAGTTTCCTGAGATCAGCTTCTTGACAAAAATATGTGTACAACTTCGTAGCGATGTTTTGAAGTGTATACACAGTTTCGCATTCAATCCCATTGAAAAATATTCACACATTTCAATGTTAGCGGTAAGTGGTAATATTAAAAAAAAAAAAAATAAATAAGATTTCATGAAATATCCCACATTTTGACGACACTTCTGAAAACTCCCAGTTTAAACAGCGCGGGGTTCTTGGCATAATGTCAATCCCGTGAAACACGTAGAATATTCAATATTGAACGCTGAATGTCTGGCTACGGTGTAATACATTTAAAATTATGAACTTAATCTCTGACCCGTAAATTATATACCGCATATAAACAAACATTGAAATCTACTGTACAATCTCCAGAACAAAAATTTGTTTGTTGGGTGGACATGATGATAAGGTTATATGCTAAATCTCATAATTTTCCCTCAGTTGGTTACTGAGATATGGATTTTTATATGGAGGCAAACAAATGTGAATGCACTATAAATTATCTGAAAAGAAACCTTACCTAAAATCACTCACAGTCGTGCTCAAGTTCGGTGCGATCATTTTGTTTACACTTAGGATATGAACGAATAGGAGAAGAACAGTGTGTGTTTGTAGAAGGCAAGGGTACAGTAAATGCTGTCTATATACTAAGAATAGTAATTGAACGTGCTATAGAAGTAAACAAGGATATACATCTTTGCGTTATTGACTACACCTATTAGAGTCATTCGACGTAGACAGTCAAAATTGTTTGGGTATGTTATGAGAAGAAATGACTTGGAGAACTTGATGACGACTGGCAAGATCGAAGGGAAGAGACCAGGGGGAAGACCGAAAAGTAAATACCTGGATGTCTTGGCTACATGGTATGGTCGAGCCAGAAACACGGAGCCGATCCACGACTCTGGTGATCGAGCGAGACTGCAGAACATGATCGCCCACGCTTATCGGTATGGCACATGATGATTAGAGAAATTAGACGTAGACAGTCAAAATTTTTTGGACATGTTATGAAAAGAAATGGACTTGAAACTTAGTGACAACTGGCAAGATCGAGGGGAACAGACCAAGAGGAAGACCGAGAGGAAAATCTCTGGATGGCTTGGAAATATATATATATATATTCTCTACTTTATATATGTGTATATAAAACGGTACTACATGCTATCTGCTAGCGCCCAATTTGGTTCCGGGCTCACCGAACCAACCCGATACCCCATTTTGTGCCAAAGTGTTCGTGCGGAGAAGGGCAACTGGGAGGGGTACAAGCCTTATCCTGGTGCGAGGAAATGCAACCTAAAGACTAAATGCCATGGCAGGGCAGACAAGTACCTAAACTGTATTCGGCAACTGGTCTTAGATCGGAGCTCCGACAGGCGGACAGTCAGAGCATTGCTTTGCTGATCCGGCAACTTCTGCTTGTCCTTTTCCAGATGTATTGGTGTCATCTTTCCTTTGGGGTAAACTAGACAGGTCGATAGGGGGATCATGTTGCATGGGCAACACATGGTCTCCATAATTCAGCCCAGGAGAGAGAGAGAGAGAGAGAGAGAGAGAGAGAGAGAGAGAGAGAGAGAGATAGAGAGAGAGAGAGTGCGTGTGTGTGCGTGTTTATGCATGTCAGCCTATTTACACACACTCTTATCTGTTGCTTTATATGTACATACAAATGTACATACAAATATATGTACATACAAATATATCCTTCATTAGTATTCATTTTCAGCCCTCCCTTAGTATTATGAAGGATTTGTCTTTACAAACACCTCTGATCACATTTCCCAGTTTTACGTGCAAAAATCTCAAGACATTCGTTTTCTCTCTATATGTGAACCCACCCGATGCTAGAACCCAACTTCTCTGCTTCTTCAAGTGGTCTTTCCTCTCTCCTCATGTCCAAAAAGATAGATTTGCGTTATCGGTGCAACCATATTTGTAATTCTCGTTAGCATTTTCCCGCATGTTATATTAACTTGGCTGCCTGCGTAGTTTCAACATATTTCTTCAAATATAAGTTTTTATTCCGTGTGGCGAGTTTGACAGCAGCTGCAAGGAAGGCAATATGCAAAGAAACTATTAATGTACTAGTATTTCTCATTCATCATGTGCCATGCCGGTAGGCGTGGGCCATCATGTTTCGCCATCTCACTCGATCACCAGAGTCGTGGATCAGCTCAGTGTTCTTGTCTCGACCATGCCACGTAGCAAAGCAATCCAGGAATTTACTTCTCTGTCTTCCACTGTTTCTTTGTCCCTCGATCTTGCCAGTTGTCCCCAAATTCTCCAATTTATTTCTTCTTATAACATGCCCAAAATATGTTGACTGTCTACGTCTAATTTCTCTAATCAGTGTAAAATTTTCACTTGTTTCTTGTAGAACTTGGTCATTGGTTGTTCTGTCTGTCCATGGTATTGTTTGCATTCTCGTCAGAATCCACATTTCCACAGCCATCAGATGTTTTTCAGCTTAACTGCTCATCGCCCACGCTTCACATCCATATAAAAGTACAGGCTCTATTTAGCACCCCAACACTCTTTTTTTTTCTTGTAGCAATTGACATCTTGTTATTGGTCAGTGTGTTTTTCATCTTACAAAATTCCACCTTCGCCATGGCGATTCTTGTTCTAATCTCTTCAAGGCATCTCCCATCAGATGTTATGACTATTCTGAGATAATTGTACTGGTTCACCTGTTTAAGAATATTCCCATTTACTTGTATATTGTTAAATAGTTAATTGCATATCCTTTACAGGAAGTTTGCAGTCAAAACCAGCATTGTTTGCTGATGTCTCTGCAAGTTTTACGTTCAGTAGTTAGCCATTGTCGGTCTCCCTGGCGTAGGTGTTAAAGACGTTGATTCGTAATCCCGTCTACTCTCGTACGAACACAGATGTGCAGAGATTCGACAGTAATGGCATCGCGTTGGTTACTTACGGAGGTATGTGAGCCAGCTGTTAAGAAAGCAATGGCAAACTACTGAACGTAAAACTTGCCAAGACATCAACAGCAGCTGAAACATGCTGGTGTCGAGTGCAATGTCATGTAAATGATATGCCCCCCCCCCTCTCCCCCCCCCCCCCAAAAAAAAAAGAAGTTTGCAATTGCTTTCTGAACAACCGGCATCCATACCATTTTGTTAAAAAAAAAAACCAGCGCAACGCTGTCTGCCGGCAAACCGCGCGCAGTTGTGTTTCAAGCGCGTTTATGAGGGATCACGAATCGCGCCGGTAAATCTTCGCCACAGAGAGCTGGATTTGTATAAGGGGCGTTTATTTGAAATCCGTTCGTGCCGCACCGCGCATAATTGCGTATGTTGAACATGATCTTGTCATAGTCATGTGATAAGTACTGACCAATGAATGATAGAGCACGTGCTTATCGTCCCATGATGCATAGGTTCTGTTTATGACCGTTGAGAAAATGGCAGGGTTGATCCAAAATCCGTCCAAAGAAGCTCAAAGAGCGGTGATTAAGTTTCTTTCATTTGAAGAATGTCCAGGGGACATTCATCGAAGAATGCAGGCAGCGCACGGTAACAAATGTGTATCAAAGACAACAGTGACAGACTGGGCACGAATGTTTCGGAAAGGACGTCAGTTCACGACAGATCTTCGACGGCCGAGTCAAGCGCATATTGTTGCAACAGAAAAAAACCATCGCCAAAATTGATGCAGCAGTACAGATAAACCGTTGTCGAAGCATACTTTTTATAGCGAAAGAATTTGATGTGTCAATTAGGACAATTCAAAAGGTCGTTCTTAAGAAACTGCAACATCGGAAGGTGTGTTCACAGTGGGTACCACGGATGTTGACCGACCACCAAAAAGAGGAATGCACGGGATGGTGTTTGAACCACTTGCTGCGTTACAGAGTGGAGGGTGATGCATTTCTCTTCCGCATAGTGGCAGGCGATGAATAATGGTGTCACCACCTTGAGGAGAGCAGCAAAAGTAGAGAGCATGCAATGGAAGCATTGCTGGATCACCAAACGCCAAAAACTTCAAGTTACAGGTTTCCGCTGGTAAGGTTATGCTGAGCGCATTTTTTGACCATGAAGGGCTATTGTTGACCGACTTAAAGAAGCTTGTGTCAACATCAACTCTACCCACTTCTTGCAAACACTAGACAAGCTGCGAAAGGCCATCAAAAATAAACGACCCGACATGCTTTCGCGCGGTGTGATTTTGTTGCACGGTAATGCTTGTCTGCATGTCGCAATGATTGCGCAGAAAGCATTAGGAAGGAAGAAGTGGGAAATTCTGCAATATCCAGCCTATAGTCCTGATTTGTCACCATGTGATTTTCATTTGTTCGGACCTCTAAAAAAATCTCTCAAGGGGCAACATTTCACACAGATGCAGACGTCATGAACGAGGTAAATACTTGGTTCAGTGAGCAACCACAATCCATTTTTTGCGGGCGGCATTCGCCGCCTACCTAAGCAATGGGATGCTTGCCTGAATGCCTACGGCTACTTCTTCTGATCCAACCCATGGTGCATAATTTATTCAAAATGAATGCTTTGTTTAATTCTACAACACCGGTTAATGTTTCCTTCATGACTTTTATAATAAAGCCATTGGAACGGGTTTCAAATGAACGTCCCTAATATATTATACTGTGGTATTTCCTTCTTCCTAGTGACGACCACAATATGTGCCCTCTTATAATTTAATTCTAACCCTAATTAGTTCACTGTGTGCAACAACCGCATCTACTAAATGTTGCAGATTCCTGCTCATTATCTGCAATCAATACTGTATCATTTGCATATCTGATGTTATTAATGTTTCGTCCCGAAATGATGATTACTTTCATATCTCCTATAATTCTGAAAATATTTTCACTGTACAGGGAAAAAAATCTCTGGAGACATTACACATCCCTGTCTCACACCTCTCTTAATAGGCTGATATCGAACTACTTCATTATCAATTCTTATGGCAGCTTGTTGTTTCCAATATATGTGTGTTTTACATGTATAAAGACTTTCCCATCAATTTATAGATGTGCAAGCGTCGTTATCATGTTGACATGCCTTACTTTATCAAAAGCCTTTGTGTAGTCAATAAAGCAAAGATGTAGATCTTTGTTTACTCCTATAGAACATTTAATTACAGTTCTCAGTTGTTGAGTTGCTGTTGAGTTGAGTTGAGTTAAAAACCGACATCACTGCACTCAGGACATTCCCATATATGCTGGGTCCCTCGCTCAACAGCCAGCGAAGAGTCATACTACTAATCGTTCTCACCGCTATCTGGTTTAAAGTTATCCCGGTCTTAACTCTCAGATTTGAGATTCTCCCAGAACCGTAGGCAATCTACCACCAAAAGGTGCATTCCTTGTCAGCCTACTTTCCTCCGCACCCCCGCTTGGCCAGCGCAAAATATTCATACAATTCTCACAATCTGTGACCTCTGAAACGACGATTGCCATTTCACACGAAACATTTCTTTCTCCACCTTAATAAGCATACTCTTTGAATCCGTAATGAATACAATGTAAGTTACAGTAGTCTCCTTTAACTAACGGACTGCCGCCGTTACTGCTTCCAAATCCATTCTCATGCTTGATGTCGTAGTCTCATGTGCCAGACTCTCCTTTTTCAAGTCTCGCCCATTAGCCTTGCAATAAAAACCCTAACCACTACGTCTGTTTCTCACCACTGACCCATCGGTGTAGATGACTGTTACCTTGATGTGTTTTACTCTGGATCAGTTGTTGCACTTCAAACTCAGTGCGGCCCGCTGCAAATTCTCTGCACTCATGACCCAGTGCTAATAGTACATTGAGCCAGTTCGTCATGTCTTCCGGAACTTCAACCCACTCTTTTTTCAGGATTGATGGTCCACAGATCACACACCTGACGTATAGATATTTCTGCCTGTGCCATCCAGGACCTGCCTCGTCTAAGTCTATGACCCTTGACCATACCCATAGCTTCCTGCCAGGGGTGATCCATATCTGCAGCAACTCTCAGGTATCATTTGGTCCACAGGAACCTATGCCTATCCGTTTGTTGGTAGCGCGCATTGTTAGGAATTTGTATGCCTCATGCATATAATTGGTGTGTATTTTGTGCACCCCAGGATAACCTGCATGGCAGCATTCTGTATGCGCTCAAACCTTTTAAGCTGGCTCTTTGATACTGTCAGCAGCTCCAAACCATGCTCAATAACAGAAATTATATAACTGCTGAAAGAGCCTGTAAAGCATCCTCTGATCTACCCAGGTTGCTGTCATCGTCCTCAATGAATTAAGTCCCTACCAGCCTACACCACCAAAGCCTTTACATAATCCTTAAAAGACAAACACCTATCAAAGGTGATACCCAAATGCTTCAGTTTACTCTCTCTACTAAGAGGACATCATTTCAACATAATATCTGGGGCATCTGTCTTGACGATCCGGTTATCCAGGGAGTACCATACAACCGACGTCTTGTCTGGGTCTATAACGGCCCCTGCATCCTTGCACCACTCTGCCACCCTGTTTATTGCCACCTGTAAATCTTCCGCCAAACTGGCCCTGTCTCTGCCCTTTCTGTACACCAGCACATCATCTGTAATGTCAAGATTCTACCCACACCTGGTGTCTCAATAGCTGCGATTTTGCTGGTGTAGACATTAAAGAGCACCGAGGACATGACAGTTCTCTGAGGCAACCCGTACAAAGCACTATTGACCCCATAGTGAAACACTAAAGTGTAGGTCCATTTTCCACTTCTTTATAGCAACTGTGTATCTGATTGCTAGACCGTATTTGTATAGACAAATCAACACTCGAATGGTGATGTGGGAAACATTGCGACATTCGCCTTTATGTCCTTGCTAATTCCCTTGTATACATTTTAGGTTGTATTGAACTGTGAGCACACGTCAGTTTTATTTTCATTCCCCTTCTCGAAGAGGATTCGAACACACGAACATTTAACCAGCAGGCATTCGTAATAGGCTCTGCGCTACTGCTGTACTCGAGCAACATGTGCTTCTATGAAATCAATAATAAACACACTTTCAGGAAACATAACATAATGAAAGCACACAAACCGATATAACAGAGCCCCATTACTCATTACAATGAGGAGATCAAGTGAAAATCTTCAGATTGAAAAACAGGCGTGGCATACTCAAATAACATCATGCCCAAAAAAGAAAAATCGGACAAACAGATGTGTGCCTGCGCGGAGAGGGAAAGCAAACAGTAGAACGTGTCCCTCAAGGCTGTCGGCTCTCCGAGGGATGCAGATGGGCAACATGGCCATATCCAAATGAGATAAGGGAAAAACTGTATTGAGACAGGCACATTGCTGGCTGTACATAACATAGTTATGTGGCTTCCAGGAAATGTAGAAAGAGGTTCAGAAAGGGACAAAATGAGAAGAGAAGAAGAAGAAGAAGAAGAAGAAGAAGAAGGAGGAGGAGGAGGAGGAGAAGAAGGAGGAGGAGGAGGAGAAGGAGGAGAAGAAGAAGTAGAAGAAGAAGAAGAAGAAGAAGAAGAAGAAGAAGAAGAAGAAGAAGAAGAAGAAGAAGAAGAAGAAGAAGAAGAAGGAGGAGGAGGAGGAGAAGAAGGAGGAGGAGGAGAAGGAGGAGAAGAAGAAGTAGAAGAAGAAGAAGAAGAAAAAGAAGAAGAAGAAGAAGAAGAAGAAGAAGAAGAAGAAGAAGAAGAAGAAGAAGAAGAAGAAGAAGAAGAAGAAGAAGAAGAAGAAGAAGAAATAGAAGAAGAAGAAGAAATAGAAGAAGAAGAAGAAGAAGAAGAAGAAGAAGAAGAAGAAGAAGAAGAAGAAGAAGAAGAAGAAGAAGAAGAAGAAGTAAGATGGTGAGGAGGCGGAGGATAAGAAAACGAAGAACATGAAGAAATAGAGGAGGAGGAGAAGAAGAAGAAGTAAGATGGTGAGGAGGAGGAGGATAAGAAAATAAAGAAAATGAAGAAAGAGAGGAGGAGGAGAAGATGCAAGAAGTCAACAACAAATCAATAAGGGTAAGAACAAGAGGAATAATAAAAAGAAGATAAATAATAGATATGATGCCATGCACAGTAATAGAACAACATTTCCAAGCTAAACTTTACAATGTAGTTTCGATACTGAAGCTTCAAGCGTATACCAGAACAGTACATATTGAAACTAACATTTTCAGCAACGAATTCGATCAAGACGCGTAAACAAGAAAGGTTAACCGAGTTTACATGAGTGCCATGAAGTACCGAGTTGCCGCGAACAAAAGTAACGACTCACAAAATAATTGCATCGATCTGGCCATAGATTTTACCCAGTCATTAGTTAAGATGAAACCGTTTCATCATGGCGAATATAAGGAAAGCTTAGTGATGGATTTAAGCGAAATGGTAATTTAACAAAGATTGCATCCGTTTGAGTCAATAGATAAAAACAACTGAGAACGTGGAAATCAATAAGGCCTGCATATTGCCTGTGTGTTACCAGGGCACTTAAGGGAAGCAAAGAGCAGTAACTACTGTAACCTACAATGCATGACGTAAGGGGCGACTAGGGATGGCTACGGAGAAGCGGGGTACTGACTACCTTATCTCGTAGAACACTCTAGCTGCTAAATTCAGCAATTCACGAAAAAAGTCTAAAGATAAGTTACAAGGAATAACTCAGCCAAACATTACGGCCGGAGGGTCTTCTATAAAAGGTATGGCGCGATGCGGAGAAAGCTGCATGTAGTCTGGACTGCCGACTAATCTCCTTTCACCTAGGGAAATCCCCAGAATAGGCACGTGGAATGTTATAACAATGTATGCATGGGGAAAAACCGCACAGCTTTTAGAAGAAATGCGATATTTTAAGATTTGGGATTATGCGATACAAGATGAAACGGAGCAGACAGGCTTTAATACACACGTGGAACGGTGCTAGTCGTGGGCCTAAACATAGAAGCCACGTTTAGGAGTGACCCTAATACTATCTAAATGGGTAGCGAAAAGTGCTAATATTGTGGGTAGTCGTGAGTTAAAGAATAACAAAAGCAACATTTAGAACCATAAAAAGAAGGTAAGCCTAGGTGTGATCCAGTGTTGGGCACTACAAAATGATAAGAATGAATCACTCAAGGAGGAAGTTTAGCGAATGTCCAGCTTACTCTTGGTGATAAAAGAAAGGGTAATATCACAATTATGATGGGTGACCTGAAAGTCAAAATAAGATCGGATAAGATGAATTAAGCGGAGATCAATGGGAAACGTGAACTTTGGGTAATAATGAAAATGGAGAATTGTTTACTAATGTTTGTGCAGTGAATCAATCTGTATAGATTCTCTGCGTTCTCAACATGACAGGATACATAAAGCAATACGGCATCACCAGACCATAATGACGAAACTAAAACTAATCATGTCTGTATTAATTAGAACGTTAGGACATCTCTACACCACATAACATGTTTTAAAGGTAAATTCAGATCACTATCTGCTGATAAGGAAAATGAACTTGAAACTCAGGGGATTACACATCTTAAAAAAAAAGAAAAGAAACCAATGCAATGTAGGATATCTCATAAATCAAGCAACCAAGAAAACATATATGGACTCAGTCTTTAATAATTACCCAACCCTGCAACACTTAGTATGCGGCGTTAGTACTGAAGAATGCCGGCAGCAGGTTAAGAGCATTTGTAACGAATCTTGTAATGAAGACTTTAGAAAAACGTAACGAAAACATAATGCATGGATAATGACGGTCACCCTTAATAAAAAGAAGGAAAGGGGCCGCGTGGTCTCGAGGTATGGTGTCCGCCTCGAGTGCTGGAGATCCCGGGTTCAAGCACCGGTTAGGACCGGGATTTTTCACGTGGACTTGTAGTAATAAAAAAAATTTCCCCTGGTCTCTGGGTAGTGAGATCGGACGCCCGTGTGTATTGTTGCGCATGTAAAAAAATCCCTTGGCAGTTGGAAATCGAAAAATAGTAGCTTAACGGCGCTGCCCGGGCAAAATTTCGAATTAAAAATCTACCCAAAGTATGCCAGGATCCTCGCCGGTGCTACGAAGTTCGTGCACTGAGCGGAGTTCTCCAGACTCAGGTTTGAGTTAGGAGGAGAACGGAGCACTTATGGGTTGCACCCGTGTGCCGTGATGTTGATCCATCGACTAATCTAAATTAAACTAAACTAAACTTAAAAAAGAAAGAACAATCTAAACAAGAGGATTTAAATAATAGCAAAAGCAGTGTCTAAAGTCAGAGCCCATGAAAAACACACAGAAGCTAATAAAGAAGTTACAAAACGTATAAGAGCGGATAAAAGACAATATTTCGACGCCTTGCAAGAGAGGTAGAACAGCAGCGAAATGAATAGATGGGCTGTATATATTGAGAAACTTCTGAGTAGATTTCTTCCAATAGACCGTCCAGCAAAATGAATGTGGATATCAACTGCGAAAACCATATAGAGATGACATTTAAGATGCCATACAACACATGTTTGAAGGATGGGAAGGCTGCTAGACCAGATGATATCTCTAGAGAAGCTACATAAGTCGTTATAATCACACCGCCTGAATTATTTCACAAATTATATAATAGAGACTTAAGAACTTAAGAAATTCCAGCAGTCTGAATAGAAGGATGTCTGGTGAAGTAGCTAAATAAAGGTATTACGATTTAGACCAGGAGTGGGCAAACGTTTTGTTGCTAGGGCCACATTGACAAATGAAAGCTATTGGGGGGCCGCATATATATTATGTCTACTTTGTTTGCCAAAATGATGACAGTTGTGAAGGGAGATGCACATCCAATTGTAAGTGATAGCGACCCATAGCTATGCTCCAGAAAAAAGAGGATTTGTAGAGAAGTGTGGTGAAATTGCGGAGTTGAGGATGGACTGTACATAACGTTGTTGGGCACGCCATTGTGTACAGCCCACAGTGAGGCTTAGTGATGCTTCCACATGAATATTAAGTGCAAGGAACTCAGCCCGCTGTTGGGGTGTTCAAGGCAGTGTATTATATATAACGCATGTTGCGTCAGCTGCCTCTGCGACGTTTCCTCAAGGTATTCACCGTCGCTTTGTCATTAATTCTTCACGAGTGAGCCAGTGGTGTGTAAGTGTGACACCATCTGTGATGTCGGGGATATCATCGTCTGCAATCACACACACTAGGGGCATTGTATCAATACTGCCCGACTAGGTATCTGGCAACAATAGACCTACAAGGGTGCAAACATTATAGATTAATAGTGTGATTTCAATTACTAGACACGCATTAAGCAGGATTTTTATGGAGAGATTAAGATATGACAGACAACAAAGGGATGAACATGCAAGCTGTCGACCAAACAAATCTTGCACTAATCAGATACCATATTATGCATAAAAATAAGGCAAGGGTTTAATTGATCTCATCACTCTATATTGGATTTGTAAACTATGTAAAGGCTTTTGGCAACAATGATGGTGAATCTCTTAGGAAATTTATTTGGCACTATGGGATTTTAAAAAAAAAAATCATTAAAGTTACAAGACAATATAAGCAGAAACGACATTGAGAGTTATTCGTGAGAGAAAGCTGGTGGATACTGTTGAAATATATCAGGATTGCGACAATGTTGCCTGTTATCATCTATAATTAATTTTACTGACTATAAAATACTTACGAAGACAACAATAACAACCACCAGAAATGGAAAGGTAATAACCTCTGGCAGACATCCTTGATAATATGGGCCTCGCTGATGGCATCACGTTCCTGTGCCATTGACGAAATCATCAGCATAAAAACTAAACACACTTGATAGAAGACCTCAAGAAAAAGGCGCAGAAAAGCATAGGGGAAGACAAAGATAATGAGAATAAATCAAGCATTTTTGGCTATTTGATTTCTTCGTAAGTTTATTTTCAGTAGTTTGCCATTGCTTTCTTCAGACCGAAACTCATTTTGTATGGAAACCAACGCTAAGTGGTCTGCTTCCAAATCGCCGGCAGCTGTGTTTTGAACGCGGTATGCGGGTTTAAGAATTGCATTCGTAACTCCTTCGCCACAGGGCCGGTACAGAATAAGAGGACTAAATATGTGTTGTGTGTCACTTTTGTGGAGCTTAGGGAGAGATCAGAATAGGACTAAATATGTGTTGTGTGTCACTTTTGTGGAGCTTAGGGAGAGATCAGAATAGGAGGACTAAATATGTGTTATGTGTCACTTTTGTGGAGCTTAGGGAGATAACAGAATATGAGGACCTAATATGTTTTGTGTCACTTTTGTGGAGCTTAGGAAGAGATCAGAATATGAGCACTAAATATGTGTTATGTGTGACTTTTGTGGAGCTTAGGGAGAGAACAGAATATTAAGACTAAATATGTGTTATGTGTCACTATTGTCGAACTTAGGGATAGAACAAGACAGACTCAAACATTAACAATATACCTCTGTGTCATTAAATAGGTTACACTTTAGAACCATGGAAAGATTGTGCATATTACAACAATACATCAAAGTATACTAAGCAAAAGTCTATGGATCTAACGGTTAGTAAATCTTCAACAAGGACATCGAATATTTAACAACGCAATTTACGCGCTTAGTAAATCCCACACAGCAAGGAATAAAATATTTGCAGTGGATTACGTCCCCTGTATGAATTGTGAACTTAATTTGAAAAAGAGAGAAAGAAAAATGAACATTCAAAGTTACAATCTAAACAAGCACAATATTGGCAACAACACATGATAGAATGTAACGCGAGAGATATGGAAAAGAAAAACAAAATCCAAGTGAAAAATGAAATCAGTACCAACAGCGACGACACACTTTCTATACGTGTATTGATTTGCAATCTTTCAAGAGGAAAATTTGAACATTTAATTTTCCACACACGATCAATACTGTATTTGAGAAATCAATCATCCTAAACAAACAAATACGTTGTAAAATCTCAACCCAAAAATGAAATCTCTCCCGAGAATTACGTTATGGAAAAGATTCCTTTCTACGTATTTACAGAGTTCTTAAACTTTACTTTCACAACGCTCTGGCGGATTCTGCAGTATCACGCTGATACAAAAGAAAATTGTTGTCCAAATGTTTCTTATAACATTACGTATTTCTGTTTGCCTAATTATATAGCGCTATAATCATTCTAATCGCTGGTATGTTTTCTGCTGGTAAAATATAGTAATTATTCGGGTCGAATGGCCAGCAGTAGCATGGTTATTTATTCCGAACAGTACGGTTTCTCTGGCCGAGGGGTTACACCACTTTCTCCATAATCCCGTTTATCACGCAGAGTCTCGTAGCTGGCAAGAACTGGGAGCGGTTCGTCCCCCGCTGGTGACTTGCGGGATAACTGAGCCGGCCGCTCAGAAAGCAATGGCAAACTACTGAGCGTAATCTTGCCAAGAAATCAACAGACAGCGGAAAGATGCTGCTGTTGACAGCGATGTCCTGTAAAAGGATATGCCAATTAAAAAAAAATGTATAGTACTAGGTTCGAACCAACCTCAATCACGTTTCTATAAAAGAGAGACAGCGAGGAAGGAAACTGCTGCCGCAACACATCTAGGTGTGGCCTATGTGGAAGGTGAGGAGATGTTTGATAGAAGAAAGAGGAGAACACCGTGGACGGATCGAAAGAGCAGCGAAGATATCTTGAAAGAAATTCGCTCAAAAAAATAACTGGTGACTCGCATCAGAGGATGATAGTGTACATTCTTTGGGCATGTCACGAGAAGGGGACAACCGGAGTATATGGTCACAACACGAATCTTAGAGGGGAGGAGAGACAGGGGGAGGCCAGGAGAGAAGAGGTGGCACAGTTTGATTTCATGGCATTGAGAAACCTCGGTGTCAGAAATGATTAGATACGAGACAGAGGGATGTGAACCCACATATTATAAGGCTATAAGAAACATAATGGACAGTAAATGGCGTTTTACAACGCTTTGAATAGCACTGGATATATAGGAATAGACGTATATATTATGTATAGACGATTGAAAATGTATAGGCGATGTGATCGACCCCACACCGGTTGCCTATATTTCCCAGAACATCTCTTGGTTCCCATTTTAGAAAGGATTGACCTGGGAGTAGAAATAAGTTAAAACAATTCCAGGCTAAAAAAGGAGTCGAATATATAACGACCGTGTAGGTGAGAAGTGTGCTAGCCGTTACCTTAACTAAAATATGCCAAGGCGTACCTGAAATAAAGTCTTGTATACGGCTGCAAACATGTATATATAAAAAGAACGTAAACTGAATAGAAACATTAGACTTAGACAAGAAATTTTGGGCATATTATGAGAAGAAAAAAACTGCAAAACCTGATAACAACTGGCAAGATGAGGGGAAAAGAACGAGGGGAACTCACAGTAGTAAATATATGAATAGCTTGTCCATATGGCTTAATCAAGACAAAAACAGAGCTGATCCACGAATCTGGTGATCGTGTGAGATGGCGTTTCAAGATCGCATGGAAGACAATGGTGATGATATATCAGCAACAAAGTGTCAATGAGTCTTCTCAAGGCTGTCATGTGACAGAATCACTATGAAATGGAAGTGTTGGCTGCGATAATGACGCTACTTTTGACTGAATTGCAAACTACAAAGTTGCCTTCATACTACGTGATTAATCAAAAATAATCTGATAATCTGAGGCGGGTGTTTTCAGCGCTAACGAATTTTATTAATCCCTGCCGGGATCACAATGAGTAGAGTTACATTGATCTTACTACTAGCGCATGCAGGAGTCATGGGCAATGAAAGAGCAGACAGACTAATTAGAACGATCACTATATCTGAGGGACAATAAATGGATCCCATCGGCATCATGTACGCTGTTAGAGATTTGAGACGAAACGGGAACTTTCAATTAAACTAATCAACATTCAATGGTTAGAATGTCATGTTAGAAGTTACGTGTGCCCGGAAAATAGGAGCACACCTATGCTTAGTTTTACACTGCTATATGTCTGGAAACAACAACTGTTTCTGTGTGCATCACGAATGTTCTCTGAGCGCCGATACTATAAGAGTGACGATAGCTAATTCTTTAAGTCAACACAACGCAACTCAATGAATCAACTGGACACAGTTCAAATTCACAGCTTATTTTGACTCCAGGTGTTTAATAATATATACTAATATTTACGCCACAAACGATACCTAGAGTCCACAATGACTTCACAATAATAATAATCACATAACCTAATTACAGACGTAGCGGTACATTTGTTGGCCTTGCTACGAAGTTAAGAACTACGTCGCAACTCGACGGTAGCTCAAAACCAACTGACAACCTGCAGGGGAAGTTGTCTCCTGCTCAGAGACCTGCCTCACTATTTTCATGCGAGGCAAGATTCTCAATCTTAATTTCACGCTGAGCTGCGTTCTATAAACATAAAGATTCACAAGTATACACCTGATATAAATGGAACGATCTAGATACTAAAAGCCAAATTGATTTTATATTAACAAGAAATAACAGAAAGAGAAATATATCAGATGCAAGGGCAGTGCCCAGTTTCAGTATAAACACAAATAATAAAGAAGTCGTTGCCAAAATAAGAACCACCAGAAGAAGAAAACAAAGAGCAGGAAAATACATGCAATGCGAATCAGTAAACTTAAAAAACCTTAAAGACGAAGTAGTAAGGGAAAATTATGAGAAAGAACTAACTGAACTCTTTGTAAAATTACCTACAGAAAGAAAAACAATACTTGATTTGAACATCTCCCATTCTTCTTCAGAGTGGAAGAAGAATGGGAGATGTTCAAATCAAGCATTTTAAATACTGCAAAAATACCATGTGGAACCACGAAAAATCGCAAAACACGGATAAAGAAAATAACAAGTTGGTGAACGCAGAAGTAAAAAAGCGGTAAAAGACAAAAAGGAAAATATAAAAAGTGGTTGAAGAGCAAATAGGAATGTGATTACATAGAATATTGAATAGCGAGAAGACATCTGAGTAGAATAGTAAAGAGGGAAAAACAAAAAGACTGGGAAAAGTATGGAGAAACCCTAAATAAAAAGAGAAAAGAAAAATCACAACAACAGAAATGAGGTTCCTGAGAAGAATACTCAACGTATCAAGAAGAGATAATATCAGAAATGAAGAAATCAGGACTAAAGTGGGTGTTAAAGCAGCACTAGATTTTATTAGAAAGCAGCAAGTCAAATGGTTTGACCATGCAAGTAGGTTACCAGCCAACAGCATACCACAACAAGCAATGATGTACAGACCAGGTGGAAACAGAGGAAGAGGCCGACCACGTAAACGTTGGACGGAGGGAATAGCAGAGTCCATGGGAATATCGTAAACTGATTAGAGAAATTAGACGTAGACAGTCAACATTTTTTGGACATGTTATGAGAAGAAATGGATTGGAGAACTTGGTGACAACTGGCAAGATCGAAGGGAACAGACCAAGAGGCAGACTAAGAGGAGAGGAAAATACCTGGATGGCTTGACCACATGGCATGGACGAGACAGGAACACTGAACTGATCCACGACACTGGTGATAGAGTGAAATGGCGAGTCATGACCGCCCACGCTTTCCGGCATGGCACATGATTGATTGATTGATGTTAATGTGTTGGCAGGTCCTGTGTCGATCAAGTTAAACTCCTGTATTCTCCGAAGTAAACACCTTTCTGTAAATATCATTCATCCGTAAACTGTACAAGCTTTAAGTCGTGACCCTTTGACATCAGTTGTGCGATAGCTTCTCTCATCGGTCGGACAGTGTTGTCCCAATTCCTCCGGTCGCTGTGAACTGAACTGCTGTCATTTCGACTATTACATTGCACTGGCTGTTCGAAATGTTGATATTATTGTAGTCCATTGCACACGTTTCAATGTTTATTTTTTACTATACTGCTTCTGTTTATAACGATCACATTTACAGTTCGGAATTGTTCACATTGCTATTTCACATTATTCGGTTAATGAAACAATCATTAATCGCCCTCTGACGTTAAGCGATTCAAAAAGTGTTTTGTTTTGTTTAAAGTCAATTTATCTGGATTTATCAGCTGTCGTATTACCACAGTAGTTTTCAACTTCGTGTTGACCTTGTGAGCATTCATGCTGTTTTTCTGAGCTCTGCCGAATAACAATCTTCTGTTTCTCTACTGTAGTCTGCTGAAATTTGATTTTCACAGCTTGGTTTATATGTATATTTCGATAGTTGTACGTTTATTTCGATGTAAGCAGTGAAATTTCATTTCCGTATGCTCCGTGTAAACTTCCAAATAGGTCAAGAGTTCGAACATGTCTGTCAGCCAGACTATTACTGCGTTTCTTACGATAGTTCTTTAAACACTATCAACTCGTTTATATGAAATCCGTTCTTCAGAAATTATTAGTTCTGTAACACTTTAGAAAGTTTCTGTTCTTTGTGTACTATTTTCTTTCTAGGGTATTCTTTTATTTCCCCGGAATTTCTGTCCACTTTGAGACCCCATTTCCCAGGAAGAGAATGCTGTCTCGACCAGGTGTCATAATCTCCCCTGTAGTTGTGCCGTGGCGTCGTTATCGGCGCCAGGCGAATACCATCCACCTATCCACAGGTTCGCCGGTGAGCGGGATTAACCAGGCAGTGGTCAAGCCAGTACATGCGTGACGCAGGAAATCCACGCAGGGACACGATCCCGCTTGGCAAGTGCTTACAGCGAGATACGTCACGCAGGCTTGGGATTGTCGGACAGTACGGATGGGTCTGAGAGAAGCTCGTATGACTGAGGTGTCTGAATGCCGATTGCTTGTAAACCTTGTGAGAGGATAGGAGACTGTGCGGCTGTGGTATAGGTCTGTGAGTGCATCTATTGTATTGATTCATTGACTAATTGTATTGTTGTATCGACATTGTAATGGCGAGATGCCTGATCTGATTGTGTTGCGTGTGAAGTGTAAATAAAGTGTTTAACTTAGTGGTGCAGTGTGTCACGTCAAGTCATTCCGTGACTGTGTTTGTCTCACATGTGTTAGGTCACACGAGCCTTAATTACTGTTAAATGTAAGAACCTGACACCAGGGCAGATGACATAAACTGGTGCGAGCTGTACTATTGATGCTGCTCGCAGTCTTGAGTTTTAGCCATGAGTTTTCCGGCTCGTTGAAGCAATCCCGCTAGGCGCGGGCTCTCCGTTATGTATATTATTAGGGTTGAAGGTTCTCATTGCGGCTCGTACACATGTATATTTCTGTGTGCATCAAGCATGTTCTATGAGCGCCGATACTATAGGAGTGACGACAGCTACTTCTTTAAGTCAACACAACGCAACTCAATGAGTGTCGCTTGTCGTCCCTGGAGGAAAGTGGACTCGACAAGCACACCTTTAATATTCTTCTACTATTGGAACTATTGTATGACTTTTGTCTACACTCCTCCTTTCTGTCTTCCATTCTCTCTCTCTCTCTCTCTCTCTCTCTCTCTCTCTCTCTCTCTCTCTCTCTCTCTCTCTCTCTCTCTCTCTCTCTCTCTCTCTTAATCCTTCATAACATACCCTGACAACAGTTTCCTCCAACAATTAATAAAATGTTTATTGTTGAAAACTATGTCAGCTGTATGTATTGAATGTGTATATGTAGTTGGTAGTGTCTGCTAGTGTGAGTGCAAGATAGGACTCTGGAATTCGTATGTGCCGTATACTTTCTCCCGTTTTCATACGGCCATGCAACAAGACGTCACACATATAACTGGACAGCTCTCACCCTGGATGCTCCGTTCTGCTTGAGTCTGGAGGTAAATCCGTTATTGAAAAAAACTGTTCACCACTGGATCACCGTAAATTAATGTGATCACGGTAAGTCTTATGCCTAGACCGAGTTTTCTTTGATTATTATTTAGTTAATAAATCCATCATGGAAAACACATCGCTACTGTCCAGCACTGTCTATTGTTACTGTAAACGTTCTACACACGGTCTTCCGTTAGTTTATGAACACCTTTTGTACGCATGGAAACTCTTCGTGAATTATTCATTTGTTTCTTTATATTAATTTACAGTGTCAATATTTTCAGTTCTAGGTCATCCTGCCTTTTTACAATGACAGTTCTTTCCATGGTTTTCTAAACTTTCTCTGCACAAGTGAAGTGCCTTTATAAATTGAAAGTCCTTTCCCTGGTTTATCAACAAAGCTTTCTCTGTACAAGAGACGAGACTGTCTATCTTCTCTGATATGTCAGGAGGTGTATTGGAACCTGTGAGATATATATTTAATCAGGTGATATCAATCTGCTTCATACTAATTCTTATGTGAGTGCCTTTCTCCAGCCGTAATGAAAAGCTTCCGAAAGATACTCTGACATAAGACAGAAGAATTCACTAAAGTCTAAACTATTCGCTAATAGAAAGAAATGGTAAACGCTAAGCACAAACACCTATTTCCCTATGCTAAACTATTACGCCAAGGTTAGTTTACCTTATATATATAATTTATGTTAATCCAAGAATTGAAATCTATCAGCACATAAGCACTTCTATCCCATCGCCTTTAAACAATAAGGGATGATTTCTTTACTATTTCAGGATACATAAATCCAGTTTTCCGTCCAGTTTGGTAGCACACATTAAAACAGAAAACCCAGTTTCTACTATTTATATTGGGCCTCTCATTCTCCGTTATTGTTTGATGTTCATACATCAACAGTCGTATTTGCCGTTTCCTTCACATCAAAAGTCTGTGAAATCACGTATTCGTTCCTGGCATCTCCCGGTTGTCTTCTCCGCTATTCCCCGTTTTCCCCTACGCTCGTACCTCAAAGAATCCTAACTCTTTGATCACCGTCTTCGTGCGTTTTCCCGTTCCCTAAGTCTCCGCGTCGTTCTGTCCGTTAACATCGCTGGTCAATGACTCATCACACTGTATCCTATTTTATACTAGTCGGTCAATAACCTTCAATTTATCCTCATCTCAGACTGAAGGACTCGACTGTTATTCTGACTCACGGTCCATAATTTTCCATTCTCGTATATTGCAATTTTATATGTAAGTTATCAAGGAATCACGAAACTCGCAGTTTCCCGTGACATAGGCCCTCTCTTAAGAGAGTTGACCGCGTCGACTCTTCCTCACTGTAGTTTTGATTCCGATGATCCACCAACCTATTCCTCTTCCTCTGGAGTTGGATGTCTAGATAAGAAATCCGCTCCAACATTCTCCTTACCAGGGATGTATTCCACTGTGAAGTTGTACTGCTGCAGCAACAACGACCATCACATCCACCGTGCGTTGAGCTTCTGCGAAGTAGCTATGAACATCACGTGTTGATGATATGACTGGATCCTCACATGGCTCACCTCCTCATCCAGTAGGCGATCTCACTGACAGCCTACTATACTACTCATGATAGACACTAGTGTTGGCACATCGCTCCTGTACGTCCGGTCGACCTACATTTCGACTTGCGTAAGCGACGGCTCACAATACAGACGGATCGTCCCATCCTGACTGTAACACTGTCTCCATATTCTCTTGGTTTCCCCAGGCTTTGCCTCTGGGGATGTTCCGCCTCGTCCGCGTTGGACAGTATCGTCTTCCCCAATCCTCCTGGACTTTTGCTTCCAGGACCATCTCGGGCGATATTGGATCTGGTCAGCCAATCTTCGGTTGGAGTCCTGGGTATTTCTCGCCTTTCCCGACGTTACCCACCCCTTCTGAACTTGGTTACTAGTGAAGGTTTCCCTCTTGCCCTTTCCCTGACGTGTGATTTCCCTCCGCCCGTCGTTAGGTAAATCTGACCTATCACGTACTGTCCCATAGGCCCTCCTATGTTGTACTGGCGATCTCTGGTCTTCGTCTGGACCTGTAACCTTTTTCCTAATGGCTGCCATCACCATAAGGTGCGAAGCTTTGCTCTCGGATCTCTCCTCATATTTCTTAATGAGATGCCTAGGGAGATTTTTCAGTTCTTCCCCGATCCGGATTTTGTAGAAGTTTTTGGACACCACCTTTTCCACAGGATAAGGTCCTTTCCATCCTACTTGGAGTATATTATTCTCTTCTGGACCCAATACTTCCACTTTGTCTTCCACCTTAAAAGCTATTTTCTTCTTAGTCCGCTTGTTGGGTGGTGCTTTCTGGCACTCTGAACAAGACTTAACCCACCGGTGTTCATCACCGGTCATTCCTGGTCAGCAATAATGGCCGGAAATTTGCTGCAATGTCTCTCTGACACCCATATGTCGATTCTCGGCTATGGTGTGTCCACTCTGAAGAATATGAGGACGATAGGTCTCTGGAACCACCCACTGCTCGTGCAGGTTGTCTCCTCTTCCGGCTCTCCTGTAAAGCAGCCGATTCCTCAGAAAGTACTGTCCCCGTTCCGGTGAGTCAGCACTTCTTTGCAGCTTCCTGTAGCAAGGACGCAACGTAGTATCCTTCCTCTGGGCAGTATGCAATTCCCCTATCACTGAGTTGTCGCATAGTGATCTCTGCCTCTTTTTCCTTCCCTTGAGATCCACTGGCTACTGCTCCCCTGTGGGCTGGCTGTTTGGGCACCCCCAAGAAAACGTATTTTGTGCCAATGATCACTGGGAATAGGGAATCAGCTAATACAGCAGCAGGAATAATGCCCGTGACGTACCTGGACTTAATCTCCACCTTGGCGATTGGCAGCGTCATGGTAACAGCACTCCTCATTGCCGGCTGTATCTCTATGGTCTCCCCTGTAAGTTGGTCTGGGCTTACCAGGCTGGCATCTATCACAGCTTCCCCATCCAAACCTGAATCGTAGAGACAAGCAACCTGCTGGCCATTGACTTCAATCAGTTCAACCACAGGTGGCCTCTCTTGGTCCGGAGTGTCTTCCACCTCCTCGACCTTTTCCTTGCATCTGCAGTCCACAGTATTATGTGCTTTCGACTTGCAGTGTGTGCACCATTTTCCCTTCCAAACTTTCCGTGTGCTCTCTTTAGTCAGAGCTTCTTCGCCGACCTCAGCCTTGTCTGTGATCACCTTCTTAGGAATCACTTGGCATGCCGCGAAGTGATAGCTTTTCGGTTTCGATCTGCAGTCCTTTGTGTTATGAGAGGGCGACTTGCAAATCGAACACCACTTCTCAGACCACGGTCGTTTAGCTGGAGAATTCGAGGTGCTCGGGTTTCCTTCCTTCACCTTCTCTGAACTCTCCTCTGTGTGCTTTATATAAGGTTCCACTTTTTCCTCCTTCCCAGTTCTTAGATTTCTTTCGGTCTTGTTTCTCCTGACCTTTAGTGGGTTGTACATTTAGTTCTGCAGCCTCCCCATGTACTTCTACGAATCTTTCCGCCAGCTTATTCACAACATCAATCCGTTCCGCCCCTTGCTCTCCCAAGAATGTTCTGAGAGGTTTCGACATTTGCTTTCGCATCTGGTCGACTACCATCATCTCTTCCAGACTCTCATAGTCCCGCTTGAACTCTGCCAAGTCCATCCATTTCTGGAGATATGATTTTAGGCGCTAGACTGTAGGCGGCGAATAGCTCTCCCGGCTCTCGTCTTGACGATCTAAACTTCTTCGATACGTTTGTGCTGTGATCTCATAATGTTTCATCAAAGCGGCTTTTAACTCTTCGTAGTTGTGTTCATGTCCTGGTGGCAGGCGTGTGTAGACCTCGTACGCCGAACTTCTTAATTCCTGGGATAATTTAAGAGACCATTTGCGTCTATCCAGTCCCATAGCGACTGCCATTGCTTCAAAACGACTAGCGTACTGGTCAAAGCGTTCTTTCGACTCTTCATAAACAGCTAAGGGAAACTTCATGGCATGGTACCCTATGTCCAATCATGTGGGTTGCCCCAGGTGAAGATGAACTTCCTTCTGCTGCATCTATTTCACCCTTAGTTTGTGTCTTGAGTTCTAGCTCTCGCATGCGGTATTCATGTTCTCTTATCTTGTTGCTTCTTCAGCTTCCAACTTGGCCTTTCGCTCTTCCCTTTCTGCTTGGCGTACGTTCTCTCTCCCTCTCCTGGATGTAATCGGTTAGGGCCGAACCAGATAAACCAATTTCTTCCCCGTTTGCCCTAAGTTCCGCCGTCGTTAGTTTAGGAGTGGCCATAGTTAAGGAAGGTAAGTCAGCAGATTGAGTAAAGACACTTCAAGGCAGTAAGAAGTACTCACTATAAACAGATAATCTATTAGAACCTATATCAATTTCTCCTATGTATATCTAAATATTATTTATCTACGACACCACACATTACATCACAACCACTCTCTCAACCACAAGATGAGATTTAGGATAAAGACTTATGTAGACGTGTCAAAGTGTGCACAAATAGGTAATTTGTCTTAACACCTATCCACTTTCGTCCTGTCTGGATCTTTCTCACTGTAAAGTC
This sequence comes from Cepaea nemoralis, assembly GCA_014155875.1. Taxonomy (NCBI): domain Eukaryota; kingdom Metazoa; phylum Mollusca; class Gastropoda; order Stylommatophora; family Helicidae; genus Cepaea; species Cepaea nemoralis. The sequence goes on along the minus strand of JACEFZ010001127.1, from coordinate 42,866 downwards.
CCCAGCATTAATGTAATGTCTCTACCATAAATGTAATGGCACCATATATCCCATGGACATGCTTCCATTAAAAGTCATCAATGTATACTTATATGTATATCCCAATATGTATGTACCAATATGCATGTACCACGCTGGGCAGATACCCCTATGCAGTTACCCCTCTTCAAGTACCCCGCTAGGTATGATTACCCCTCTTGCACTCCAGTTAATGTGGGTATTATGTGGTACCACGCTGCTCCACCATTTAATGTACCTATATGCAGCTACCGCGCTGGGCAAATACCATTATGCATTTGTGGTACCCAGCTGCTCCACCATTTAATGACGCTTGTCGTCCCTGGAGGAAAGTGGACTCGACAAGCACACCTTTAATATCCTTCTACTATTAGAACTATTGTATGACTTTTGTCTACACTCCTCCCTTCTGTCTTCCATAATCTCTCTCTCTCTCTCTCTCTCTCTCTCTCTCTCTCTCTCTCTCTCTCTCTCTCTCTCTCTCTCTCTCTCTCAATCCTTCATAACATACCCTGACAACAGTTTCCTCCAACAATTAATAACATGTTTATTGTTGAAAACTATGTCAGTTGTATGTATTGAATGTGTATATGTAGTTGGTAGTGTCTGCTAGTGTGAGTGCAAGATAGGACTCTGGAATTCGTATGTGCCGTATACTTTCTCCCGTTTTCATACGGCCATGCAACAAGACGTCACACATATAACTGGACAGCTCTCACCCTGGATGCTCCGTTCTGCTTGAGTCTGGAGGTAAATCCGTTATTGAAAAAACTGTTCACCACTGGATCACCGTAAATTAATGTGATCACGGTAAGTCTTATGCCTACACTGAGTTTTCTTTGATTTTTATTTCGTTAATCAATCCATCATGGAAAACACATCGCTACTGTCCAGCACCGTCTATTGTTACTGTAAACGTTCTACACACGGTCTTCAGTTATTTTATGAACACCTTTTGTAAGCATGGAAACTCTTCGTGAATTATTCATTTGCTTCTTTATATTAATTTACAGTGTCAATATATTCAGTTCTAGGTCATCCTGCCTTGTAACAATGACAGTTCCTTCCATGGTTTTCTAAACTTTCTCTGCACAAGTGAAGTGCCTTTATAAATTGAAAGTCATTTCCCTTGTTTATCAACAAAGCCTTCTCTGTACAAGAGACGAGACTGTCTATCTTCTCTGATATGTCAGGATGTGTATTGGAACCTGTGAGATATATATTAAATCAGGTGATATGAGTCTGCTTCATACTAATTCTTATGTGAGTGCCTTTCTCCAGCCGTAATAAAAAGCTTCCGAAAGATACTCTGACATAAGACAGAAGAATTCACTAAAGTCTGAACTATTCACTAATAGAAAGCAATGGTAAACGCTAAGCACAAACACCTATTTCCCTATGCTAAACTATTACACCAAGGTTAGTTTACCTTATATAGAATTTATGTTAATCCAAGAATTGAAATCTCTCGACACATAAGCACTTCTATCCCATTGCAAGGGATGATTTCTTTACTATTTCAGGATACATAAATCCAGTTTGCCGTCCAGTTTGGTAGCACACACTAAAACAGAAAACCCAGTTTCTACTATTTATATTGGGCCTCCCATTCTCCGTTATTGTTTGATGTTCATACATCAACAGTCGTATTTGCCGTTTCCTTCACATCAAAAGTCTTTGAAACTACGTATTCGTTCCTGGCATCTCCCGGTTGTCTTCTCCGCCATTCCCCGTAAGCTCGTACCTCAAAGAGTCCTAACTCTTTGATCACCGTCTTCTTGCGTTTTCCCGTTCCCGAAGTCTCCGCGTCGTTCTGTCCGTTGACATCGCTGGTCAATGACTCCTCACACTGTATCCTATTTTATACCCGTCGGTCAATAACCCATATTTCATCCTCGCTCAAAACTGAAGGCTTGATTGTTATTCTGACTCACGGTCCATAATTTTCCATTCTCATATATTGCAATATTATATGTAAGTTATCAAGGAATCACTAAACTAACAGTTTCCCGTGACAAATATCAACGTCTGTATCAATCATGTCTCGCTTACACACCTCTTTGAATCGCAGTAGAAAGAGACCGACACCGAGATTCGTGTATCACGACAGTGATTAAGGGTAGACTGACTCATCTGCACTTGATCTGGCCATGACTACCAGCAGAGACGGTCATCACAATGACAGACTGGGATTTGGAACCTCATGGGGCGAATCTTTCTCCTGAGGAACACATACATTGACTTTGAACCTCATTGCACAGCTCTTGCTCCTGGGTAACACATGCAGGGACTTGGAACCTCATGGGGCTGTTCTTGCTCCTCGGGAATACATACAGGGACTTGGAACCTCTTAGGTGACTCTTACCCCGGGGAACCCTGAGCCCTAAAAATATTAAGCACATTTATAATAATCAGGACACACAAACACACATTTCCACAGCTATGTAAAAAGCAATGCGTAATTAACCTCCCCCCCCCCCCTCACCCGCCACCCTTGTTTTTGAAACTTTACATATGATGCATGTAGTTATCGTTGTTTTTCAACATTATTATTATTATTCTCTCATCAGGAAAACAAAAATGTAATGGACATGTTTCAAGCCATATACCTTTGTAAAAAAGTGGATCTGGATTCTCGGCCTTTCGGCTGAGATCAAAGTGTAGTATCTGCACTTGATCTTGCCAGGTCCACCAGCAGAGGCGGTTCATTCGAATGACACACATGGACGTGGGGCCTGATGGGATGACTATGGCCCTGGAGGAATCTCGAGCCCTTATAAAAATAAATTAAAACTTATCTCCAAAGTCATTACCCTATTTGGACAACAATCACCTTCAAGTTAGTATCATGCCAGGTGTCAAAGATCTGGATAAGAGTTTACAGAGTTAAGAATATAAGAAATAGAGCTAAGACAGAGACCATTAGAGAACACCAGAGATGAGAGACACAAGCGCTATAAATAGCTTTACAACAGGACACACTTGTGTCAACTAAGAGGGCATTGAGTGTAAGTGAGCGAGGGTTTCCCAAGACACTAGGAAACTCGCCTCGACGAGTAACCATGGAGTACAGGTTACTCTAGTTAACTGACCAGCGTGCTGGGACACCACGCACGCAAGACTCGCCAGCGCACGGAGGATCCAACGTCCGTGTTTGAACACGCAACTAGAAGCGTGGCTCAGACTGCGACTGAGACGGCTAGAGAGTAGACGTGTTCCTTATGAATACTATATGTGTATAGACAATAGTGATTGTTAGGCTGTAGATTCCATTCAGTGTTTAATAGTATCATTATCACCTCTTCATTGCATCTGTGTAACGTACTATGATGTTTATTGTCAATGAAGTATTTTGCTCGCGGAGCTTGTGTGTAATCAGCTCTAAATAAATTGTATCCCTTTTGCAAATGACACGAGTTATTATTTCGTGTGGTGCAAAAGTAGGGGAGTCCTGAAATACCTGTCGCAAGTAAGTTGCTGACAGGCAGGACCCCATTTGGTGTCAGAATTGCCTGAACCAACGTCAACAGGCACCATTTGGCATTAATTTGTGTTAAAAGTACCTAAAACTATCGTGAATTAATTACCATACAATGTCAGAAATAATTTTGTTTTGCGAGTGAACGGTTGTGATCAACACCAGTACTACTTGATATTTATTATGTTACCATTTGTGGAGCTTGAACCACAATGAAGAAAGATTAATTTACAAGTTGTGTTATTCTACGAAAATTAATAGGAAATGTGTATGAATTTGTGGTAATGAAAATGTATACAAATATGTATTTAAATTGTCAAGCAAACCATCGTGTACATTTCATTTTCTGTGATACAGCCATTAATGTCACCATTCATCACATTCAGTTAGATAGTTGTGCAAAATATGTTCTTTTTGCACAAAGAAAGTAAATTAGCTACTGAACGGAAGCCATTGAACGTAGTTATACCAAACAAGATAGAAAGTGAAGACAAGACGACGTTGACATTCATATGACGAATCATCTTACTAATCATGACGATCATTTATACTATCATAACATTCATTCATTAACATCAATTATCATTATCTAGATCACATTTATGATTCACCAGTCGCATGAAATATGAACATGTATTTATATCGTATGCATGTTTCTAAAGTACTGATGCTCTACTAAACAGAAGCATCCGTTCTGTTATCAAGTCGATCATTTTTGTGTGTCCGGAAGACAGCGGTGGAACATCCCAAGGGCCTTTTTTTCCGACAAATTAGATGAGTATATTTTTGAATTATTTTGATATTCACTATGTTAACCATGCATCTTTATTTTCAGTGAGAATGTAAATAACTAACACATAACTACAAACCATTGTGTAAAACTACTGTGATATCATTGTGAAATAACATAAAGCCACAGAATGGCATCATTAAGTGAGTGCATCCAGGCGGGCAAAGAACTAGGCCATAATGGAGAGAAATTAGAGAAATGGGCTGATCAAAAATACAAAGAAGAAATAGCTCGACAGAAGGAAGAAACAGAGAGAAAAGCTGCTCTAGAGAGAGACGAAAGAGCATTAGAAAGGCAACATCAAAAAGAGATGAAACAAGTAGAGGAAGCCACTAAAGTAAAGATGAAAGAAATGGAGATAGATTCAAACATCCAAATAGCCTCTAGCAAACAAAAGAGCCAGGAAGAACAAAATAAGTTTAGTAAATATAAAGGCCTGATCAAACCATATAGCGTAGGCGATTCAATCTCAGCATGGACTGAGAATATAGAGTTTCAACTTAAGACTCAGAAAATACCATTAGAAGATTGGGCAATGATCTACATGAGAAATCTCAGTGGGGAGCCATTAAAGGTTATATAATCAATACCTACAGGAACTAAGGAGTAATTATCAGTACATCCACGATAGGATTATGCAGCATTTCCTTCTGGATGCCACTGGGTATCAAATTCAGTTTTCCCAAATAAAACCAAAGCTAACTGAAACCTTTCTAGATTACATCTCAAACGTTCAAAGTACATTTAATAAACGGATTAAAGCAGCGAAAGTGGGCAAAAACTTTGATAAATTACAAGATCTCATGGTAATGGATAAGGTGATATCCACTGTCCCTACCCCTTTTGCGAAGTTTCTCCAACAAGCAGATATCGAATCAATTGAACAACTAGAAAAACGGGGTTCAGCATATTTTTCTTCTAATCGTGACATATTTAAGACCACCATACATGATACAGAGATCACTGCTGTTGTTAAGAACGTACCTAGTAGATCTTATAATCAGAAAGAGTATCATAAGAAAGACAAACCTTATCAGAAGCCACTACAGCGTGGATATTGTTAATTATTTCATCCTAGCTACTCTATGTGCGACAAGAACCCTGCATATCCCTCACACTTAGAAACCACAATAAAGAAGCAAGAAAGTAGACGAAATTCATTTAAACGTGCTGTTAAATGCTACTTTTGTTCTAGCTATGGCCATTATATCTCTAATTGCCTTGGTAGGCAACGAATGAAGGCAAATAATGCTGTGCTCATCGATACGTCATCTGACGATGATAGTGTAATTGACTCTGAACTTGTAAATTTTACTACCAGAGAGCGAATGCGAAAGTGTGGCAGTAGTTACTGATAGATTAGACTTTAAGAGATGTGACACATGTCACCAGTTTCATGCGGATGGGAAATTGAAATGTGTTCATGTTATACCATTTTCCAACGAAGATGCTAATGCAGCTAGTGCCTCCAGAGGTAAGCTGAAGTTCTACGATGCACTGGTCAATGATCAACCATGCCATTGTTTACTGGATAGCGGCAGCACTTTACTTGGTTTAGGAAAAGAGCTGGTTAGACCAGAAGATTACACGGGTGAATTTGTCAAATGCCGTACTTTCTCTGGAACCATTAAGAAATACCCACTGGCAAAAGCGCATATTAATACCCCGTTCCTTACCGGCACATTTACTTGCGCAATCCTGCAAGATCCCTGCACGGATCTGATTTTAGGCTGTTTAGCTTCATTGAAGCAATGTACTGACGACGACATATTAGCCTGGAAACAAACAAACATGCTAATGCTGTAACAAGGTCAGATACTCAAACACACTATACTAACCTACAAAATGAGATGTTACAGCTGTTAACACCCAGCGGTGCCAATAACAACACTACTCGACAAGAATTTATCGAGGCACAACGCACCGATAAAACTATCGCACCTTATTTTAAATTGTTAGGTGAGCGAGCGAAAGTGACTAAAAATGCATATTGGTATTTTAGAATACACAACGGACTTCTCATGCGTTATTACACAAATAATAACCATGAAATTCAGCAAACGGTGTTACCTGTAACATACCGACAAAATGTGCTAAAGATCGTACATGAGTCACCGTTTGCTGGACATTTGGCCTATGACAAAACCAGAGCCAGAATTTTGTCACACTTCTACTGGCCTAAATTCTGTTCTGATATAAAAAATTTTCTGTCGTTCATGTACTATTTGTCAACATCTTGTAAGAAAGGGAAAGCATGTGACGGCCGAAGTTCAACGGTCATCTTAGCATCTAGACCATTTGAGTGTGTAGCGGTCGATATTGTTGGACCCCTAAATCAGGTGTCGAGCAAAGGAAACCGATTCATACTTACTCTCGTGGATCTATGTACCTGGTGGATCGAAGCTATTCCACTAAAATACATCACCTCCAAAGATGTGGCAAATGTATGTTTGCACTTATTTTGTCGTTTTGGCTTTCCGCGAACTATTCTATCAGATCGTGGAACGCAATTTATTTCGGCTGCTACGCAAACCTTAACAACATTGTTAGGAATAGAGCAGCATTTCTGTACCCCGTACCACCCAATGAGCAACGGGATCATAGAAAAAATTAACGGGGATCTCAAACACATGCTGGCGAAGGTAACAGCAGAAAACCCATCTGATTGGGACACGCTATTGCCAGCAGTGCTATTCGCCCATCGAGAAATTCCGCACTCGAGTACGGGTTTCTCACCTTTTGAATTAGTGTATGGGGCGAACCCTCGAGGACCCCTAACAATTTACCATCAGCTAATCACTAGCTTACCAGAAAACCCAACATCAGTAACACCGTATGAGATGGTAACAGAGACACGCGATAGAATAATGAAAGCGTGTGTAATAGCCACATCATCTTTGGAGAGGAAAGGAGAGATGTACCGCGACTATACAAATAAGGGTGCTAAAACAATACATCTTGAACCTAATCAGAAGGTTCTGCTTTTACTACCAGATAAACGTAATTTGTTACTAACATCGTGGCAAGGGCCATTCAACGTTGAACGGAAAATATCAGATGTCGATTATGAAATATCGATAAAGGGAAAATTAAAGATATTTCATATCAACATGCTGAAACCATACTTCTCACGACAAGAACTAACGACAGACGAACAAGATGCACCCACACCAATTAATCGGACGACAGACGTACACAACACAACTACACTAGGTAGGGCGACACAGGACAACGACATCGCAAACATACTTAGCCAGGTAACAGCACACACAGCTAGTACAACAACAGTACTGAACGAGACAGATGACGACGGAATAGAATTATTAGTCCCTACAGTAGACACGACTGGGACCATCGAGAGCATACGGATAGAAAGCAAACTGACAGACGAACAACGACGACAGATGATAGAATTAGTGACGGAGTACAAAGACATTTTCTCCGGCATCCCAGGAAAGACAGACAGAATAGAGCACTCCATTATTCTGACTGATAACACCCCAATCAAGTGTCGACCTTATTCCATCCCACTAAATTATAGGGCAAATCTCGACAAAGAATTACTATCTCTTGAGTCGAGTGGAATAATTCAGAAATATCAGTCAGAATATTCCTTCCCTATCGTCCTTTTCGCCAAAAAGGACCTAACAATTCGACTCTGCGTCGATTATCGACGTTTAAACTGAGTGACCACAATTGATGCTGAGCCAATCCCAGCATGCGAGGATTTCATCCTTGATATGTCTACATCTCGCATCTTTTCCAAACTCGACCTCACGGAAGGATATTGGCAGGTCCCGATGCAAGAAAATTCAATTCCGTTAACAGCAGGGACAACTTTAGGTCTCTATGAGTGGCGATTTCTTCCTTTTGGCCTTCGTAATGCTCCAGCGACTTTTGTCCGTCTAACTAGGGATCTTCTCCACGGGGTAACTAATACATCTACATACATAGATGACATATGTATCCATACTGTAGACTGGACATCACACCTACAGAAACTGCGACATGTCTTCGATAGGTTGCGAGTATTCGGTCTTACAGTCAAACCAACTAAAGTAGAGTTGGGCATGGAAGAAATTGACTTCCTAGGCCATACCATCTGCAGGGGCCAACTCAGAACAGTTGAAAAAGTTGTGACCAAGATTCTCAATTTGACTATGCCAACGACCAAGAAACATGTCCGAAGTCTACTTGGTCTTGTTAATTATTATAGTAAATTTATTCCCAATCTGGCGGAAATCACCAGTGTTTTTTCCAATATTTTGAAAGCTTCGGCAAAATTGAATGTTAAAGATGCACGGTTAATTAGTGCTTTATCAAAATTGAAGTATTTATTCAGCGTTCCACCTATTTTGCGTTTGCCTAATCAAAATCTTACCTATTTTTTACGTACAGACGCAAGTGCTATTTCCATATCGGGAGTCCTAGGCCAGTTTTACGAAGGGAAGTTCCACCCAGTAATGTACGTAAGTCGTAAGATCAGCCCAGCTGAATTGAGATACTCAGCATCCGAATTGGAGGGCCTTAGCTTAATCTATTGTGTTATAACACTTCATAGGTTTCTGGCAGGAGCACAATTTGTGATCGAAACCGACAATTCTCCGCTTTCTGTTATGCAGTCTGGCATTCCCCAGAACAATAGGGTCTACAGATGGGCCTTGATACTGCAGAACTATGCCTTTATCATCCAGCATTTGAAGGGGAGTTTGAACTCTTTGGCAGACACTTTGAATCGACCGTCAAACATTGAAATACCTGAGGTACATGGAGAGATCGACCAGAGAACACCAGAAACAGTGACACTGTAATTGCTATTTAGATCAGTGCCGTATGTGGTGATAAAGTTACACTGTAAGTGCGTTATAATCGCCAAGCGTTTAAACTGTGTAAGAGTAACATTGCAGTTATGAGTGAAACGAACAGACGCATAAGTAGTATGTCTACATCGCTAACACATATATAAGCCATATTTACATTGAAGTGTTAGATGTGAACCTACATAGATTATTAGGGAACTATATATATATAAACACTATCCAGGAAGGAGAGCATATAAGACTTTGTCTAAATGAACTATGTTATGAAAATAGTCTACAAAGAACAGTGCTCCATCATCACACCTGAAAGGACGACATTAGTTTAGTGTAATTATATATAAAAGTAATTGTGATATGTATATAACAGTGGTGTATAAACAGTACGCATAACTTCATTTTTGTATTAATAATTGAATTGCAAAATGTTCAAGTACATATATAACTTTATTTATCTCATTTGATAGTAATAAGTCACCTACATTTAGTTAAGAACCCATTGAAGTCAACACCTATATTAGAAATGTAATTATTGGATAGTACTTTACCTTATCACCGCATAAACATAATCATTTATAAATTCATTTATTTAAAATATTATTTCTAAACTAACCCAACCATTTAGGATTTAACATCATTTCATGTACCAATAACACTTGAAGGTAACTAACCCATTTTGCTTAAATGTAATTAATTAGTTAGATTATTTCCCTTAGGATAAATTTAGAACTGCACACCAAATTACATCAGTTAGTTAGATTAAGTAGTATTACAGGATCGGTAACAAACCAGCCTCACAAACTTGTATATTTTGTATAGGCATGACACGTGCAAAGAAACCGCACAGTCATTTGGCGTGAAAACTTGTACAATTCAGCCAAGCATTTAGTGTAAATATGTAATGTTCATTTACTTGATATTATGAACCATATTGTAATGACGAATGAATGTTTTAACAGAATGATGGTATGAAAATGAATGAAAGATGTGTAAATGAGAGGAGAGAATGAATACAATAGTAAACATTGAAAGAGAGAGAGAGAGAGAAAGAGAGAGAGAGAGAGAGAGAGAGAGAGAGAGAGAGAGAGAGAGAGAGAGGTAGCGGCAAATTTTTTGTTCACCGCTTAAAACGTCTTGTTGTGACTTGTCTGTGTCAATCTGTGTAACCAATGTGTTGTCAAGTTTAAGTGTGTTACTGCAATAAATACAGAAAATACTTTGAGCATCTTGAAACGGAATTTTGGTCATGAATAAGAATAACAGACATTTGTAGCCACAATAAACCGATTTACGGCCCTCGAAGGAATACACACATGTAGAATAGAGACGCATACACATGTTAGCAAATTAAGTACACTGTAGTTTATTAGAAAACACGCAAACAAACAGGAAAACGAACACATAAAAGTTGCATACACCATTTGCTTCAAAGAACAGTAACTCAAATTAGGGGACACAATAACCTCTTAAAAATTTTGATGTAACATTGACAATATTTCTTCACAAGCGGAAGCTAGAAGGTGAAGAGTAGAACTTAATGTATACGAGTTGGGGCTGATATTATTGGGAACATGAACATTCGATGCTCATGTGTTGTACTCATAACAGAGTCAACTTGTAAACCGTGATCAGCCGCTATTAGTGACTGACTCGGTCAAACGATTATTAATCTGAGCCACGGATTGACTCCACTATAACCCATCTTTGAAGTCGAATTGGGTAGGGGTACTGGTATAATCTAAATCATGAAAGAAAAAAAGAATCGATGCACTTTTGACAATCTCAAATGAAAATCCTTATTTCACTATACAACATTCAACATTTTTGCACATTCACTTCCGTCAATCTATTGAACTGTAGAATTTATGAGGATTCGATAGGGTAATTCTAGAAGATACTGTACGTTGTTTGTTTTTTCTCCTGGAATTACAATTACCGAAAACAAACAATTTATCAATATGAATTTAAACATCGCTACATTTGCCATTCCAGAGTAATAATAAATAGTATGCAGTAAGTACACAAACATTTTGAGAATCTTACTGACATTTGACGTATGGGTTCTTGTTGTATTTGGAAATGTAAAGGACAACAAACATTGCACCTTGTAAATACACATTGTCTTGCACCAAATAAAACTGCATTAAAAGGAAGACATAAAATTAAAATAGTGGAAAGGACACAATAACAAATAACTTTTTTTTTTCCATAAGGAACATTACTGAAAGTAGCATAAAAGTATTGTGTGATTTAATAATTGAAATATTTATCCCATGTTTTAAATAAAATGTCTATTGAAATTAATGACATTTATATACAGCATAAATAAAAGGATAATAATTGTAAGAGATCTTCAACAACTTTGTAAAATCAAAGGCTTTATTTTACATGCGTGAGAATGTTACAACACATTTTAAAAATTGCTTCAGGATATTACATCAAATGTTGTTATCTTTTTATAATAGAGCAAATACGTCCTGTGTAATTCTTCATTTGCCACGTCTGAAAACGGCCACAAATCCTTAATATTCAGCACTTTGGGTTGTTTCACGGCATTGTGGCTAAGATCAAAGTGTAGAAAGAAACATAGTGGGAACTCATCATCATCAAGTAGCCATGCCGTTGGGCCGGCGGTCATGGCTGTTCTCTTGCCATCAAGCTTGCCAGTTGTTCTCATCAAATGTCCAAACAATCTTGACTGTCTACGACTAATTTCTCCAATCAATCCCCAGTTTTTCATTTGTCTCTTGAAGGACTGTCTCGTTTGATTTTATGGCCATCCATGGTATTCTTTACAGTTTCTCAAAAACCACATTTCCTCTGCCATTAGATGTTTCTTCAGCTTGTCCATTATTGTCCATGTTTCACACGGATACAACAATATGAGTTCCATATAGAACTTAAGCACTCTTTTTCTCATTACAATTGACAACCTCTTGTTGGTATTGTATGTTTTCTATTTAGCAGAAGGACCACCTTTGCATGGCAATTCTTGATCTAATCTCTGCAAGGCATCTTCCATCAGATGTTACAACTGTTCCGAGATAGTTATATTGATTCACCTCTTTAAGAATATTTCCATTCACTTGGATGTTACAATGTGGTATTTCTTTCTTCTTGGAGATGACCATGATCTCTCTTTTCTTAAAATTCAATTCCAAACCTAGTTTCTCATTGTGTACAATAACCGCACCCAACAAATGTTGTAGATTCTATTCGTTGTCAGCAAACAATACTGTATCGTCCGCATATCTTATTATTATTAGGAGCTAAGGGGCCTTAAAAATGTTGTATCTGTTCTTGTATCACGACAGTGATTAAGGGTAGACTTATCTGTCTATGGCCACCAGCTAACTACTGTATTATTATTACGTTTATCAATATTGCTATTTTTAAAAAAAAATCGCAATGTGAAAGGACCAGTTCGTGAGAGTGACACTTCTAGAGTCTGAAATATAAGGTAGAAGATTCAGACAAAGATATCATGGATTCAAGAAAGGAAGGCGATCTTGGGCTCTCTTAAATGATGTATCCAATTCATTTTGTGTATTGTGTGTTACTGAATACATTAAATATGTTTTATCGCTAAAATAAAAGCAACATTTGCCCGGCTTGTAAAAGGTCCACAGCAAAAACAGACACACGAGGCTGCTCTGGCTCCTGGGGGTAACCGCGTGCCTATTTTAAAAACAATAAATCCTTAATTTTCAGCACTTTTGATTGTTTCATGGCAATTTGGATAAGATCAAAGGCACATAGTGGAACTCATCTCATCCCATCTCATCTTGTTCCTCTTGTATCTTGCGGTGATGGGAGGTGAAATATAAACAGTGGGACAGTGGTCCATGGGTTTCATGTATCGAGATTACTTCTTATTTTTTTTTCTACGAGCAGTATGAAAATCCCCTGCTGGCTTGCTAGGCCAGATGCAGACTTTTAGGACAAACATCTGACTAAGGGGAGTCCGCTTCCCCCCCCCCCCCCCCCCGGCGAGCTAGAGCCCCATTGGCCCATGACTTCACGGTCATGGTTTCTCAGTCTACACCACGAGGAGGTGGGGTTGTCTTGTATAGAATGAGTGTCATCGGCAGGCTACTAATTTTCACTTTTCACCCCTTCTGGAAGAGGCTAGCCGGTCATAACCCTGCTGGCTGCAGGGCCAGATGCAGTTCACAACTTGTAGACGGTAGTGGGACTCATCATATCATCTCATCATGTTCCTCTTGTACCTTGCGGTGTCGAGGTGATGTACAAACATCGTGAGAGTATCCAATTATGAGATTCATGAATCGATATTCCCATGGACTCTGCTATTCCCTCCGTCCAACGTTTACGTGGTCGGCCTCTTCCTCTGTTTCCATCTGGTCTGTACATCATTGCTTATTGTGGTATGCTGTTAACTGGAAACCTACTTGCATGGCCAAACCATTTGACTTGCTGCCTTGTAATAAAATATAGTGCTGCTATAATCCACACTTTAGTTCTGATTTATTCATTTCTGTTCTTATCTCTTCTTGATATGTTGAATCCGTTTATACTTCATAGTTTTTCTACAAGGAGTATGCAGATCTCCTGCCGGCTTGCTAGGCTAGTCGCAGGCTTACGACACAAATCTGACCACAGGGAGTCCATCCCCTATGGCGAGCCATAGCCCCGTTAGCCCATGGCTTCGCGGTCATGGTTTCCATATCTACACCACGTGGAGGTGGGGGTTGACCTGTTTAGTCTGCGGGTCATCGGCAGGCAACTAATTTAGTGGGACTGAGAGGCCTTAAATAAAAATGTAGTTTATGTTCTTGTATCAGGACATTTAGTAGATGCACAACTAAGTGAACAACTAGGGTTTGAATAAAATTGTAAGAAGACACAAATTATAGTCGTCATCAGGAAGACGGAAATGGTTGATTGATTGATTGATTTAGGAATCGACATCACATCATCGAGGCATTCCCATAAGTGCTCCGTCCCCATCCTCAGCAGCCAGCGAAGAGTTCCAACACTAATAGTACCAGTAGCAATCTGATTATAAGTCCGTCTCGCCTTTCCTCTGAGCGTTGAGCGTCGGCCAGATCCCCTCGTCACTCCTCGCTGTCTCATTCTTGCCAAACCATGGTAATCCATTTGCTCCTCCGAGGATTTCCTCCGAAAATCCAATTTCCTCCGAAGACGGAAATACCGCAATGTAATACACAAACAAATGGGAATATTCTTAAGCAAGTGAATTGGGTAGTGGTGACACATCGCTGGAGAAGCAAGGGACATTTTGCAACTGAAAATGGAAGTCTTTTTATATATTCTGGTAGAGACGTCGGAGACCTGAGCGGAGTAGCATTTTGTTTCGATAAAGCAACTGCAAAAGCTTTAATGGGATATATCATAGTTAGTGATAGAATCCTCACTATCAGACTTAAAGGCCGTCCAAAAAAAAACAAAAACACACACACAACTCTCATACATATATATGCACCTACATCAACAGCAGAGGAGGATGAAATTGAAGATTTTTAAAGCACTCTGCAAGACACATTAAACAAGATTGGCCGTAATGATATATTAATAATAATGGGAGATTTTAATGCAAAAGTAGGTACGGAAAGAGCAGAAAATGAGAGACACGTTTTAGGAGAATTTGAAGTGGGAAATAGAAATGATGCAGGAGACAAATTAATTGAATTTTGCACAGAAAATGAGTTAAAGATAGCCAACACACTTTTTAAACAACATCCAAGAAGACTCTTCACATGAAAGTCCCCGGACAGTATTACAGAAAATCAGATAGATTATATTTTAATACAAAGAAGATGGAGATCAAGAGTAACATTTGCGAAAACCCCACGAAGTGCAGACTGTGATACAGATCTGCAGGATTCTTATCGGTGCTGCAGAGTTCGTGCACTGAGCTGAGATTCTCCGGACTCAGGCTTGAGTTAGAACGGAGCACATATGGATTACACCAGTGTGCCGTGATGTTGATCCGTCGACTAAACTAAACTAGATCTGAAATTAAAACTCAAAAAGCTTACCCGAGGCCCAAGGCCACTTCGTTTTGATCTCACAAAAATACCAGATGCATACAACGCAGAAGTGAGGAATGGTTTTGGGGTCTTGATGTCTGTACAAGAGGAAATGACACCTGATGAACTGGCAGTACAAGCTAGAGATATCTTGATAACTGCGGCCAAAGATTTAATTCCGACAAAGAAAAAAGCAACATAAGCCTTGGATTACATCAGACACATTAGAATTAATAAAGCAACGAAGGGAACTAAAACAGAAAGGTTTGTGAATCCGATAACAGTAGGATGAAGTATACAACTTTAACTCGAGGAATAGGGAAGAAAACAGGAAAGGACAAATATCAATATATACAAAATTGCTGTACCAGAATAGAGCAATATCACAAGACTGGAAGGGATTAAGAACTGTTTAAAGAAATGAAATTATGTCGGATGAAGGCATCCTGTTGTCCAACGTCAGTGTGATGTCATACAGGACCTGAGTTTTGTGTGAGTATCCGTTGTCCCATGTCTGGCTTATTGGTGTGCAGACTGGTGGTTCCTCGCCGTACAGGCAGACACTCTCCGACTTCGGAGGAATCGGCGATCCTACTGACTTTAGCCAGGACCCCAAAGGGACCTGTTGCCCAGGACGCTCGACGAGGACGCGTCAATAGGTCTTGGCCAGTATATAACCTGGCCCTGGTGCCTTGGAAACACCTCTGCGTCCCAGGAAATACCTAAACAGAATCTAGACACATTCTAGAAAGATGGCAGGAGTACTGCAGTTTAATGTATGATATGAGTGACAGTGAGGATATGAATGAGATACATGAGCCAATGAGAGCAGAGACAGAACCTGAAATCTCATTAGATGAAATTGCATAGGAAATAAAGAACATGAAGATGGTAAGTCACCTGGATGTGATAAGATACCAGCTGAGCTAATTAAAGCGGGAGGAGAAGAAAGCATACATATATATCACGCATTATGTAAAAAAAAGGATATAGACGTATGGTACATGGCCAAAAGATTGGAAGAGAACTATCTTCATTCCAATACCAAGAAAGGGCAACCTGAAATGATGCACCAATTATAGAACTGGTGCCCTAATCAGTCATGCAAGTAAAATTCTACTAAAAATCACAATGTGAAGGCTTCGTAAGAAAATGTAAAAGGAAATTAATGTGGTTCAAGCTGGATTTAGACAAGGAAGAGGAACAAGAGATCACATTCTCAACATGGGTTTAATAATAGAGGTGTGCAGATAATTTAATGTTAACCTGTTTTCATGTTTTATGGATTATTCAAAGGCATTTGACGCGTACAACATCAGAAACTTTGGGAAATCATGACGAATATGGGCTTTCCATCATATGTAATACAACTCATGAAAATGCTCTATCTAGACCAACAAGCAGCGGTTAGAATAGATGGCGAGACATCAGATTGGTTTGACATCAAACAAGGAGTCCGTGAGGGATGTGTGCTGAACTCCTATTTGTTTAACCTGTATGCCGAAAATATAATGAGAAATGTAAGAGATGATATAAACATATGATGCCCTAAATATCATTAGTCTTGGCATACCAGGGATTCGTTATGCTGATGATACAGTATTGCTACCCACAACACAGACTAGTATAGAAAACCTAATAGCCTCAACCTAATTTGCCAGATTACTATTATGGTATGTCAATTATGTAATCGTTCGTACTGGTACTGCAGCACAACCTTGTTTGAGTAGGAACAAAGGATACCGGACACCGTGTCAGGTTGATGATGACTTTATTAAATGAGTGCACCCTGCCGTTTCCGCAACCCGCTGGCAGAGATCTAGTTTTACTCAATGTGCCACTCACTCAGTTCCCACACGGCGTTAGTCGGTCGGGGGATGCCCCTGTCTCATCAACGATGGTGTGTGTTCTTCTGTCCATGTGCTACTAAACATTGTGGCAACCCATAAATCAGTCGGCATGTTCATACATACACAACAACAGTGTCACTTATAGTTACTCAGGGAATATCCTCCTACGATACAATGTCCCACCTCAAATATGGCCATGAAATATGCTAACACATGCTCAGCAAACATACTGCCGAATCGCCCATACTAATAGATTTTTTGTAGACGCCAACCAGAAGATCACTTGTTCTCCAATTCCTTCATCTTCAGCATTTAGCGTAGTCAAATCTCGTTGTTATTCTTTCTCCATTCCAACGGGGAAAAACCCACTGATATTCCTAACTTTCCCAACCAATGTTGACAGCCTGCAACCAGGGTTGCCATTTTTTTTTAAACAAAAATATCTAGAAATGGTCCATACAACATCCATAAATATCTAGATTTCGTTGGAAAGTATCTAGGAAAAATATCCAGATTGAGAAAGTAAGAAATTACATATGTATTGATGTGACTGCCGGGCTCCCTGGCGAAGAAATTTACGGCTTTCGCCGTAACCCCGTATATTCTCGTGAGTAACGCAGATGCGCCCGAACCGCATTTTCCTGCTCTCATCAGGCCAAATCGTATTGTCAAGATAGCATTTAAGAGGTTAAGTTTCATCCTGTTTCTTAGTTTACATTTTGTATAATTCATAGTGCTGATAGCTCTTTCCACATCAGCATTTGAATGGGGTAGTATCATGGCAGGCATCGCACATTCAAAGAACTCACAGAGTTGAGTTGAGTTGAGTTGAGTTAAGAGCCGACATCTCTGCACTCATGACATTCCTATACGTGCTCAGTTACCTCGTTCAGCAGCCAGCGAAGAGTCATACTACTAATCGTTCCCACCGCTATCTGATTAAAAGTAAAGAGCTCACAGAATGGACTGTTACCTGAGGCATCTTTAAATTGTCTTACTTCATTCCAAAAGGCTTCATTCAGTTCCTGTTTTGTTTCTCCAGTCAACCAAATTTATTTTGGTTAACTGATATTCTGCTTCCGCCACGCTATTATCAGTAAGTAGCCCCTAAAAGTGTCATAACTTGACAATGTTTTGATACGTCCTTTACTGGCTTAAGTATGTTGTTAACAGAAAAGAGTGAAATATTTTTCAATACATCTAAATTTTCAGGAAGTCTCTGCTTCAGTTGCTTGAATAATGAGAGAAGAAAATCTTGACAGCGCTCTCTTAAGTTGTTCTCTTCATTTTCTGTTAACAGACCTTTTGTTTTTAAACCATCAATTTGTGATTCGATTTGGTATCCCAGGTATGGCTTAAGAGCCAAATAGCTCTCTATAGGGCAAGTAAACAAGTCAGCTTTAGAAGTTGGCAATATAAGTCTTTTGCCAATTGAGTGAAATAGCAAAGTGAGATCGTCAAGTAATTTAACTTTATCAACATTTTGAGATTCAAATAGTTTATTAACGTTTTGCACTTCACTTAAAATGGGTTGTAAAAAGAGAAGGAATGCCAATTTTTTTTCATCACTGTACATTCCATATAGTATTTCAACGTTGTAGCACTTTTCACTTTGTCTTGTTATTTCGAAGTGTGTCTTCAACTCCAACCATTAGTTCACAATTACTTCAAAAGCTGGTTAAATTGATAACCATCTAGTTTTGCAATATGAGAGAATTTTCAGTGGTGAGGAACTATCATTTAATGCTTTATATAAATTATTATATTGCTATTGTCTGACCGATAACTTGGAGAACCAGTTATGTGTTTCAGCAGTAAGAAATTCCAAATTCCTTGGTAAACATTCTGATGAGACATGTGATAATGCTAGCTGCAAGGAATGACACACATATTTTATGAGGATTAAAGATGGAATATCTTCCTTCAATTTTGCATAAACGACATACAGGAGGTACGAAATACGTACGAAAAATAGGTACGAAAAAAATAAAACGAAATACAGGAGGTACAGCGAAATATCAAGGAAGAAGTGGAAAAAATAACAAAGACGGCGAAGAAGAATGAAGAGATTTTACGGAACATCAAAGCGGAGAGAGAAATACTCAAAAGAGAACTACCCCAAAGCAAACCAGCTGAAGACAAGGAAACGATCACAGAACAGCCGCAAGATGAAACCCAACAAAAGACCGATACGATAGAGAACTTCTACACGCCACCTGGGTCCAAGAGGAAACCAGTATACCACGAGACCACTGGAGAAATCATAGGGTCGGAGAGTGACGGCGGCACAGAGTACCCTACTCCAATAACACGGGAGGAATTTCAAGCGTTGGGTAGAATGAATGCAGTGAGACAGCAGAATGGGAGAGGAAAGAAGAATGAAGATCACTCGAGATGGACAAGAGGCGCGAAAGAATCAATAGGGAGAGGAAAGAGATATTGCGCAAACAAGAAATGGAAACCGCCGAGAAGCTCCTACGTAAAATACACAAAAAGGAAGGTAACAGAACAAATAAAAAGTCCTTTTAAGGACTGAAACCTTCCACGCCAGAGTAACCAGCAGCCTTCACCAACAACAGACACCACCAGTGGAGACAGGTCCTTCAAAGGACTTCAGCCAGTCAAGCCAGACGAGCCAGGAGCCTACACCAACAAAGAAAACCACAAGAGGAAACATGCACAAAGGACAGCCGCCGATCCCCCAGCTGACGTCACAGACACAAACGCTACATAACCAGTCCGAGTTAGGCCTCACAAGACAAGAATTAGGGTGAATAAACCCACAAAAAACACGATCCTCAACAATAACCACAGCTGATGAAGCAGGTTAGACGAGGACGAATTTGGAATTTTTGTTTTTGAAAATTGGAATTGGAATTGGAATAAACGACATGGTTGATACCAACCATTATCGACGCATTATCTGTACCAGTTGCAGCCAAATTGGCTGCAACTGGTACAGATAATGCGTCGATAATGGTTGGTATCAACCATGTCGTTTATTCCAATTCCAATTCCAATTTTCAAAAACAAAAATTCCAAATTCGTCCTCGTCTAACCTGCTTCATCAGCTGTGGTTATTGTTGAGGATCGTGGTTTTTGTGGGTTTATTTGTGGGTCACAAAGTCGGCATCACAGCAATAAGTCGCAGCACAGTGAGTTTACTGTTCAAATAATGTTATTATAATTTATGCGCCCTTTTACTCATTACCGGGGGGGGGGGGGGGTTTGCCAGATTGTTGAGCGTTGACCCAAATCAGTTCAAAATTTAAATAATGGCAGTTACCATAATTTACGCGCGTCCAGACCAAACAAAAAATGGGTAAATGACACCGAAAGAAAAGTAAAATCTAGAAAGTATCAAAAATATCCAACTCTAAAGGAAAAGTATCTAGAATTGCATCCAGTATCCAAACGTCAGAAACCGATATCCAGAAGCCGGCAAATACCTCTAGATCTGGATATAAAATGTCTAGAATGGCAACCCTGCCTGCAAATTGGGTCCCAAGTGAAGTCACAACTCTTCTCGGCTTTAGTTAACCGTGGTCCCACTTTTTCCCCGTGCTCTCCACTTAGCTCGAGGTGTACACAACGGTTTATTAGCGCTCACTTGCATTAAGTGCCTCAGGGTTAGATAACTCGGTTCTGCCCTGCAAAACTTTTATTATTTCCGTTCCTTTAAGTAACTCAGGGTTCGACTGCTAACTTTTTATTACTCCCCTTGCTCTAGGTGCCTCAGGGTTAGACAACTGTTGGCTTTCACTGTTATATTCTATTAGGGCTAGGGACCTTTCAAACATGCCACAATTGAATAGGGAAAATCACAACTTATCTCTTAACATTGCAAGAACAAAGATAATGCATGCAGATAAAACTACCATGGAGAAAGAAATATATGTTAATGAGGATTAATTGGATGTGGTGGAAAATTTTGAATATCTGGAGTCATTAATTACCAACAATTATGACACAATGAAAGAAATTAAACGGAGACAATCAATTGTTCTTCAAAGACTAAAACAACTGAATAAATTTTGGAGTGGAACAGATAGAACTACAAAAATTTGATTTTTAAGAGCAAGCAATCTTTCCCATTGCAACATACGCCTGTGAGACCTGGACACTTTCTAAACAAGCCGAACAGCGCATAAACGCCTTTGAATATAAATATTATAGACGAGTTCTAAGAATATCTTGGGTAAAGAAAAGAACAAATGCACCCATACTTCAAGAGCTGAATATTGAAGAAAGCTGACTATTAAATACGATAAAACAAAGAAAATTGAAATATTTTGGTCACGAAAGTTTGAAGAGAACAATAATGGAGGGGTATATGCCTGGGAAGAGAGGAAGAGGAAAGCCAAATAGAAGATGGGTGTAGGATGTTGTCGTGTCCTCCTTTAAAGTGTCGTCCCTGGAGTGAGGAGAGTCAACACCAACATTATAATATTTTTTTTTCCTTATCAATATCCTGGAGAATCCACCAGCTTCCGTCCAACACACTCCATCAGCCCATGGACACCTTTTCCTATCACTCTCTCACTGTCGTACTATGCCCCTTCTCATACTTCCCCAACGCAACATACTCAACAACTCTTGCTTCTAAAAATTAATAAAGATTAATTTATTAAAAGAAAAGTGTAACGTATATGAGACGTGTATGCGAAGAAAATGTGTGTCGTGTATTATAACATAAATGTATATGTCAGCCCTCAAAGTTCAGGATCATAGTGCACACATCATGGCAAGGATTACACGACATCACACGAGTCAGTACAATAGACCTCACTGAAGTCGTATCCTTCTCTCCAGACATGTCCTCCTCCAGGAGCTCTGATGACCATGAGATCTGAATCCCATGTAAATATATAATCCGTGGAAAATACTATTATTGTTCCTAACACAACGGTTCCTATTAGTTCTGTATTTTCACTCTTAAACAGTCAATGTATCTAGACAAAAATGGCTTGCTTTATTCACTAGATATAGTCTGAAAGTTCTGATTTCCTTGATACGTGGAACAACTACACTTCAATGTTTGGTTTCATCTAATGTGAACATCAGTTCCTACTGATCTAGTTCCACATGGGCTGAACATCCATCACTTCAGGTGTGTTAACGATTGGTATTCACTCATGTAGGATACATATACCATTAGGCTCCACCGAGCAATGTGTATTAACTTCTTCCGTTGCGAAAGTTGCTGGCCCATCTCTCTACATCATAATTTATCCGGGATCGGATTTTTCATTGGTTCCGGGTTCTTCATTCCAACCAGAGGAACCTGTAAAATAAATCATACAACTGGTGATAGCCTCCCCTTCACTGATCTCTATTAGATGATCGTGGCCATCGGCCTCGCTCAGAAAATACAGTGATCCTACTCTGTCAGGGACAGATGACCTGAACACATAGGTTATCATCAGGCCAAGACAAGAAAAAAAAATCAACAAACAGAATGCGGAACCCCGCCCACCAGGGACACCTACTGGAATATCCCAATTATCCCTCATTACTCAATTCTCAACTAGTAAAGCTTATCACACTTCACTAATCTATTTTCAACTAACAGAGCTAAGTATCACTCTCTAGTTTTAACAAGTCTACAGTCTATATTAATTAGAACTAATTATAATAGGTTCTACCTTAGGCAAAACCGCCTCATTCCGGGATGGCTACTACACTTTGCCATAACGACACATGCTAGTTAATATTAAATTAATCTAACACTGTAGAGCTCTCCCACAAACACGTCCATCATAATCCACGGTTTTGGTCAACTCCCCATCTCCAATCATGGTTTTTGGCAAAACCTAAAATTGGTCACGTGACGGTATTGATGTCCTGCAGGTGTTATTTGGGCATATCATCCACTGTCAAGAATCCATTCCCCCTGGCCTAGTCACCGTCAAAGCTGTCATCACTTGTTTTGACCTCCCCAACAAGCCAGCGAGTTACTGTATGATCCCAACAACAGTTTCCACAACAAACTGCCAATCTGCTGTCGAGGGGTGACAATCCCAGCCATCCTTCCGTTTTATGTCGGGAAATTCTACATGACAGACGGACTGTTTACTTCCGAGCTGAGTACTTCCGCTTTCAATCCGACCTGTTGATAAACTGTCAAAGCGATGCAGGGATCCGTCTCACTCACCACCGAGTGTTCCCAATCCGTCGACCAGATGTACACGTGCAGCTACAAATATTGTCCTGGGATTTTGACATCCGATTTGTTTTTTTCTGTTAGTTAAAATAGTTGTCGCTGGCGGATAGTCCGTTTAATCAGAAAGCCTCTATAATAATCAACTGGTTAAACGCAAGGTTTTATTTTGTGACATAGGCCCCCTCTTAAGAGAGTAGTCCATCTCACTCTTCTCCACCGTGAGTTTAATCCAGATGATTCATTCTTCTTCTTCAGGAGCTGGGTGTCTTGACAAGAAATCCGCTCCAACATTTTCCTTCCCAGGAATGTACTCCACTGTGAAGTTATAGGGTTGAAGTAACAACGACCACCGCATCAAACGGGCGTTGAGCTTCTGAGAAGTAGCCAGGAACATCAGGGGCTGATGATCCGACTGGACTCGAAACTTAACTCCATACAAATATGGCTGGAATTTTTGCACTGCCCATACGAGAGACAAGCACTCTCTCTCTCGACGGTTGAATAATTCCTCTCCGCCTGTAGAAGTTTCTTACTTGCGTATGCTACAGGTTTCAAAACCGAAGCATCGTCTTTTCCTTCCTGTAACAGAGCTGCCCCAATCCCAATCGCACTCGCATCCGTTCTCAACACAAATGGTTTGGAAAGGTCAGGGAGCTGTAATACAGGTTTGCTGACCAAGGCCTCCTTTAACTGACTATAGGCATTCTCACATTCTGGTGTCCAAATGATTTGGTCCGGGAATCCCTTTTTCAAGGTTTCCGTCAATGGAGCTCCCAGTTCAGTGAAATGTGGGATAAATTTGTGGTAGAACCCACACAACGAGAGAAAAGATCGCACATCCTTCTTCGTTTTTGGCCTTGGTGCATTTCTGATTTTCTCCAGGTTCTTCTCTTCTGGGACAATGTGTCCTGGAGTGATGGTGTGACCTAGAAATTCCAGAGTCTGGTAACCAATCATGCACTTGGTTGGACGAGCAGTAAGCCCTGCTTCCTTGAGCCTATTAAACACTCTCTCCAAGGATTGTAAGTGGTCATCCAAGCTGTCACTGGAAATCAGAATATCATCCATGAATGAGATGATGGACGGATCCTGTAAAGGATCTAAGTAAAGTCCTCATCATGCGTGTAAACACACTAGGTGCATTGCTGAGTCCAAAGGGCATGACCTTGAATTCGTAGTGTCCACTGGGTGTACTGAAAGCCAACAGTGGTCGAATCTCCGGTTTGACTGGTATCTGATAGTACCCCCGACTCAGATCCACCTTTGAAAAGTACCGAGCCTTATGGAGCCTAGCGAATAACTGAGTTGGATTCGGCAAAGGTTCCACCTGAAATTGTGTGTGACTGTTCAGAAGTCGGTAGTCTATACACAACCGGTGTTCTCCACTTGGTTTCCGTAACAAAACTACCCCTGCATTGTATGGGGATGTGGATGGTGCAATCACGTCATCCTCCAGCAGTTTCTGTATTTCCTCCTCCAGGGCCTTTTCTTTAGAGAATGGCACTGGGTAAACCTTTTGACGAACAGGCTCCTGCTGTGGTCAAAGTCATCTCGAACTCCACCAACCTCGTTCGTCCTGGTTTATCAGTCAGTATCTCCTTATGAGACTTGAGAACCTGGGTTATCTTTTCCCTCTCCTGGGAGGTCAGATCAGGGTTCACTTGCACATCCCTATAGGTTTCCTGGTGTACCAAGGGATATTCCCTGCCCTCGCTGGTTCCCACTTCAGTCTCCACTGCAACTGCCATTGCCATGAGGTGAGCTGCCTTGTCTCCGGGTCTCTCTTCGTATTTCCGCAAGAGATTGATATGGAAAATCTTCGACTTTCCCCGGATCCGGATCTGATAGTTGGTTCTGGATATCACCCTTTCCACGGGAAATGGTCCTTGCCAACCTATCTCCAGTTTGTTGTTTCCCGTTGGGAGTAGCAACAAGACTTTGTCTCCCACCTCTAGAGATCTTTCTTTAGACCTACGGTTGTAGTAAGCCGCATGTCTTTTCCTGGCCTTTTTCAAGTTTTGATTTGCCAGAGTCCATCCCTTGTGGAGTTTTTCTTTCAGTTCCTCCACGTATTTATAGGATGCGATCACTTCTTCTGACGTCCCCTCTTCAGTCCAACTCCTCACCATGGCTTCCAACGGTCCTTTGATTGGAGGACCAAACAGCAACGTAGCGGGTGGTAGTCCTGTTGAGCCATGAGGAACTTCCCGATAGGCAAAGAGTGCTGCTGGGATATATTCATCCCACCTATCAGGTTTTTCCTGCGCTAGTTTCCTGAGCATTGTCATCAACGTGCCGTTGAAACGCGTAACTTGTCCATTGGCTTGAGGGTGGTAAGGGCTGGTATGTATGTGGTTAGAGTGAAACACCCTAAATACCTCCTCCATGAGTTTTCCACAAAACTGAGATCCATTGTCCGTCAGAATTTGATCCGGAAAGCCTAATCTGGTAAAGGCCTCCATCAGTGCGTCCGCCACTCGTTTCGAGTCAATCGTGGTCAACGGTATGGCTTCACCCCACATTGTACAGCAATCCACCATTGTGAGTATATACATGTTCCTCTTCCTAGTCCTGGGAAGTGGACCCACGATATCGATGGCTACCCTCTCGAAAGGAGAGTTCATGATGGGCATCTCACCCAACACCACCGGTGCTGTCCAGTGTTTCGGTGCCACCCTCTGGCACTCAGGGCATGACTTCACATACCGACGCACATCATCTGTCATTCCCGGCCAATAGTAATGGCAGGAAATCCGCTGCATGGTGGCGGCAATACCCATGTGTCCACTAAAGGAGATGGTATGCCCCATATGAAGAATCTGGGACCGGTGAGCTTTCGGGACGACCAACTGACCGTATAGGTTGTCTCCCCTTCCTGCTCTCCTGTAGAGTATCCTATTCTTCATGTAGTACTGCCCCCGTCCTGGTGGATCAGCACTTTTCTGCAGCTTTCTGTAGCAAGGACGTAAAGTATCATCCTCACTCTGGGCAGTTCGTAGCTCCCCCGGCATTGGGTTAGTCACAATTGCTTCTGCCTCTTCCGTTTTCGTCTGAGAGCGAGTCTGCATTGCTCCCATATGGATTGGCTCCCTGGGCATTCCCAGAAAGACATACCGGCAACCTAGGATTACTGGAAAAATGGGATCGGTCAATACAGCGGCCTTGATGGTGCCGGTGACGTACCTTGACCGAATCTCCACATTAGCAATGGGCAACTTCATGACTACAGCACTCTTCTGTGCAGGCTGTATCTCCATGGTCTCACCTGTGAATTGTTCTGGATGTACCAGATCCGCAGAAATCACGGCCTCCACGTCCAGTCCTGTGTCGTATAAACACTCCACTTGACGACCGTTAACCTCTACCAATTCCACTACAGGTGGTTTTTCCTGGTCTGGAGTCTCTTCCTCGGCCTCGACCTGTTCGGTGGGCTCCACCTTAGGTTTCCCGGGGCACACGACGAATTGAGTGTCTCCTGACTTTCCCCTGCAGTCAATAGCATTGTGCGTATTCGACTTGCATTGGTTGCACCATTTCCCTGTCCTAGATTTTCTATTGCCGGACTTGAGTGAGCTCTCCTGGTGGCGAGCTTCCTTGTTGACCTTGGCATTTTCCGTGACAACCTCCTTGGAAGTCACTTGACATGCTGCGAAGTGAGGGTTCTTAGCCTTCGATTTGCAGTCCCTCGTATTGTGAGAGGGTGACTTACAAATTGAACACCACTTCTCCGACCACGGTCGTTTTGGTGTAGAGCTTGAAGTGCTCTTGCTTCCCTCCTTCTTCTTCTCTGAACTATCCTCTGATTTTTGCACATAAGGTTCCCACTTTTTGGTTCCTGAGTTTTTGGCTTTCTTCTTAGTCATGTTTCTCTTGACTTTTGGTGTTGGTGGAAAGGTTTTCCCCTGCCTCCCCATGTACCTCGACGAACCGTTCTGCTAATTTAGTCACGAGGTCAATACGTTCCGCTCCTTGTTCTCCCAGGAACGTCCTGAGAGGTTTAGACATTTGCTTCTTCAACTGGTCGACCACCATGAGCTCTTCCAGACTCTCATAGTCATGTGCGAACCCAGCCAAATCCATCCACTTATGGAGATAAGATTTTAGACGCAAACTGTAGGCGGCAAACAACTCCCCCGGTTCTCGTTTCGCTGCTCGAAATTTTTTCCGGTAGGTATGTGACGTAACCTCGAATCGTTTCAGCAGAGCCGTCTTTAACTCGTCATAATTGTTCTCATGTCCTGGTGGCAGGCGAGAATAAACCTCGTAGCCTGTCCCGCGTAATCCCTGGGATAGCTTGAGATTCCATTTGTTACGCTCCAGACCCATAGCAACTGACATAGCCTCGAAGCGTTGAAGGTACTGGTCAATCTTCTCTTTGTCCTCCTCGTAGACCGCTAAAGGAAACTTCATAGCATGGTACCCATGTCCACCTACTGGTGTTGAGCCTGGGATGGAGGAACCTCCAACTGCTCCCTCAGTTTCTCCATTAGATTGACTCTTCAACTCGAGTTCCCTCATCCGGTACTCGTGCTCCCTTTTCTGAGCTTCTTGTTCAGCTTCCAGTTTCCTAGCTGCTTGCTCAGCTTCAAATTTCTTAGCTGCTGCTTAGCTTCCAATTTCTTAGCTGCTTGCTCAGCTTCCAATTTCTTAGCTGCTTGTTCCAACTCCATCCTTCTCAATTCCAACTCGGCCTTTCGATCTTCCCTTTCTGCTTGACGATACTCTCTCTCCACTTCCTGTATGTAATCCGTTAGAGCAGAACCCGACAATCCCATGTCTTCCCCCTTTGCCCTTAATTCTGCTGTGCTTAGTTTAGGGGTGGCCATTTTACAGAGAGGTAAGCTAGCAGGTCGAGTACAATATAACTGCAAATTACTATACAGATATATGAACAAGTACTATAAATCTAGATATTACCACACACAGCACATTCACTCAGTGACAAGAGTAGAATCAGGACCACAGACCTATGCAGACGTGTGAAGTGTGAACAGGTAAGATATTAGTCCTAACCCCTATCCACATTCACTCTAGCTGGATTCTCCAATATGATATTTCCCTCTTATAACTAAGGATCCTGTGTCAAAAGACCCCGTTGTCAGAGGATCCCACTGTCCAAAGATCACGTTTACGAGAGATCCCGCTGTCCAAGGATTCCGTTTACGAGAGATCCCGCTGTCCAAAGATCCCGTTATCGAGCCCCCAATAATGTCGTGTCCTCCTTTAAAGTGTCGTCCCTGGAGTGAGGAGAGTCAACACCCACATTATAATATTTTTTTCCTATCAATATCCTGGAGAATCCACCAGCTTCCGTCCAACACACTCCATCAGCCCATGGACACCTTTTCCTATCACTCTCTCACTGTCGTACTATGCCCCCTCTCATACTTCCCCAACGCAACATACTCAACAACTCTTGCTTCTAAAAATTAATAAAGATTAATTTATTAAAAGAAAAGTGTAACGTATATGAGACGTGTATGCGAAGAAAATGTGTGTCGTGTATTATAACATAAATGTATATGTCAGCCTTCAAAGTTCAGGATCATAGTGCACACATCATGGCAAGGATTACACGACATCACACGAGTCAGTACAATAGACCTCACCGAAGTCGTATCCTTCTCTCCAGACATGTCCTCCTCCAGGAGCTCTGATGACCATGAGATCTGAATCCCATGTAAATATATAATCCGTGGAAAATACTATTATTGTTCCTAACACAACGGTTCCTATTAGTTCTGTATTTTCACTCTTAAACAGTCAATGTATCTAGACAAAAATGGCTTGCTTTATTCACTAGATATAGTCTGAAAGTTCTGATTTCCTTGATACGTGGAACAACTACACTTCAATGTTTGGTTTCATCTAATGTGAACATCAGTTCCTACTGATCTAGTTCCACATGGGCTGAACATCCATCACTTCAGGTGTGTTAACGATTGGTATGCACTCATGTAGGATACATATACCATTAAGCTCCACCGAGCAAGGTGTATTAACTTCTTCCGTTGCGAAAGTTGCTGGCCCATCTCTCTACATCATAATTTATCCGGGATCGGATTTTCATTGGTTCCGGGTTCTTCATTCCAACCAGAGGAACCTGTAAAATAAATCATACAACTGGTGATAGCCTCCCCGTCACTGATCTCTATTAGATGATCGTGGCCATCGGCCTCGCTCAGAAAATACAGTGATCCTACTCTGTCAGGGACAGATGACCTGAACACATAGGCTATCATCAGGCCAAGACAAGAAAAAAAAATCAACAAACAGAATGCGGAACCCCGCCCACCAGGGACACCTACTGGAATATCCCAATTATCCCTCATTACTCAATTCTCAACTAGTAAAGCTTATCAACACTTCACTAATCTATTTTCAACTAACAGAGCTAAGTATCACTCTCTAGTTTTAACAAGTCTACAGTCTATATTAATTAGAACTAATTATAATAGGTTCTACCTTAGGCAAAGCCGCCTCATTCCGGGACTTTGCCATAACGACACATGCTAGTTAATATTAAATTAATCTAACACTGTAGAGCTCTCCCACAAACACGTCCATCATAATCCACGGTTTTGGTCAACTCCCCATCTCCAATCATGGTTTTTGGCAAAACCTAAAATTGGTCACGTGACGGTATTCTTCCTGTCCACACAGGTGTTATTTGGACATATCATCCCTTGTCAAGAATCCATTTTCCCTGGCTTAGTCACTGTCAAAGTTGTCATCACTTGTTTTGACATCCCACAACAAGCCAGCGAGTTACTGTATGATCCCAACAACAGTTGTCAATAGCAATCTGCCAATCTGCGTGATGTCCGGAAACTATATGTCAGATGGACTGTTTTCTTCCGAGCTGAGTACTTCCGCTCTCAATCCAACCTGTTTATGAACTGTCAAAGCGATGTATGGACTCATCTCACTCACTTCCAAATGTTCCCCTGTTGTCGACCCAATGTAACCCCGTGCAGCTGCAACTATTTACCGTCCTGGGGTTTTGACATCCGATTTGTTTTTTCTGTTAGTAAAATAGTTGTCGCTGGCAGATAGTCCGTTTAATCAGAAAGCCTCTATAATAATCAACTGGTTAAACACAAGGTTTTATTTTGTGACAGATGTGGCGAATGATCTCTAGATGGGTGTATCGGACGCTGGACAATGTGCTTATGATCGAGAGGTTTTCCGAAAGGTTGTTATAGAAGCGAGGTTCTGCAAAGGACATGCTACTGAATGAATGAATGAATGAATAAAGCTCCTCGGCCATGGTGATTCCTTTTCTAATCTCTTCAAGGCTCTCCCATCAAATGATATGACTGTTCCGAGGTAATTATACTGATTCACTTGTTTAAGAATACTCCCATTTACTTGTATATTGCATAGTGGTATGTCCTTCGTCCTAGTGACGACCATAACTTGTGTCTTCTTACAATTTAATTCCAGCCCCAGTTGTTCACTGTGTACAACAACCGCATCTACTAAATGTCGTGATGCAAGAACATAAACTACATTTTTATTTAATGGCATTTGGGAGCGGCTGACCGAGTGGTTAGAATGCCAGATTCTCCTTCGGGAAATCCAGGTTCGAATTCTCGGTAAGGTGTGGATTTTTTCTATCGGTGACAAAAACGAAAATCTAACCTACACAGTTCGCGGCGACTGCACTAGCCGAGGGTGGGAGTGGGGTGGGTAGGGTGGGGGAGGGGGGGGGGGTTAATTCCTCAGGCTCAAGACCCTGTTGCCATACTCCGTAAGGTACAGTATAAGCAGTAAATGACAGTTTCTTGACAGTCAACTATTTACCTTTGATCATAGCCAAATTGTCATGAAGCAACCCAACGTGCTGAAAATTTAGGTCTTAATTTTGTTTTTAAAATAAGAGCTCGAGGTTACCCCCAGTGGCCAGAGCCGCCTCATGTGTCTGTTTTTGTTGTGGACCTTTTGGAGACCGGACAAATTTTTGTTTTTGTTTTAATGATAAAACATGTTTAATGTGTTCAGTAAAACATAATGCACAAAATGAATTGGATGCGTCATCTAAGAGAGTCCAAGATTGCCTTCATTTCTTGAATCCATGATGATATCTTCGTCTTAATCTTCTAGCTTCTCTTTCAGGCTCCAGAAGTGTCAGGATATCACCTTCGCGAACTGGTCCTTTCACATATCGACTTTTGTTTTTACAAATAAGAATAATGATAACAGTAATATTTATGATAGTAGTGAGCTGGTGACCATGGACAGATAAGTCTACCCTTAATCACTGTCGTGATACAGAACAGATAATACATTTTTAAGGCCCCAAAGTTCCCATAAAACACCAATAATATAAGATATGCGGACGACACAATATTGATTTCTGACAGCGGACAGGATCTACAATATTTGTTGGGTGTGGTTATTGTACACAGTGAGAAACTAGGTTTGGAATTGAATTGTAAGAAAACATAGATCATGATCGTTGTCATGAAAATCACCGTGGATTAACCAGTTGAGGATAATACGGGCAATCTGATTAACGGCATGTTTTCAAGGCCACAATTGTGTTTTAACTAATACAAAAAAACAAGTCGGATCCAAGCAGAATTGCCCAGTATTTCCTGACATCAAACGAAATGGCGGCTTTGATTGTCACCACACGCCAGAAAGTTGTAGGCTTGTTATTGTGAACATTGGGACACCTGCATGACATCAAAAACGTCACGTGAACAATTCAAGGCTTTTTGCCAAAAAACATGATTGGGTGAGGCAGTGTAACTCAGACGGTTGATTTAGGCGGACGTGCTTTGGCACTGCAGTTATGGATTGTAATAATGTCTACCGTGTGCGAATTAAGTGGATTTAATTTTACACGTGCCTGTCATGGCAAATGTAGATGTGATTTAATAGAACTGCGGTTTTGCCTAAGGTAGTTCATATTGTATAATTAGTCCTAATTAATTTAGGCAGTAGCATGGTTGAAACTAGCTAGAGTAGGGAAGTGATGATTAGCTCTGTTAGTTGAAAATAGAGTAGTGAAGTGTTGATAAGCTCTACTAGTTGAGAATTGAGTAATGGGGGATAATTGGGATCTTCCAGTGGGTGCTCCCTGGTGGGCGGGGTTCCGCATTCTGTTTGTTGTTTTTTTTCTTCTTGTCTTGGCCTGATGAAAACCAATGTGTTGAGTTCATCTGTCCCTGACAGAGTTAGGTTCACTGTAGTTTTCTGAGCAAGGCCGATGGCCCACGATCATCTAATAAAGATCAGTGACGGGGAGGCTATCACCACTTGTGTTATATATTTTACAGGTTCCCTCTGGTTGGTATGAAGAACACAGAACCATTGAAAAATCAGATCCCGGATAAATTTTGGTGCAGGAAGATTGGCCAGCAACTTTCTCAATGAGCCTATGCTAGAAGAAGTTGATAAACATTGCTCGGTGGAGCTGAATGGTATAAGTATCCCACATGATAAATATTGAGAACATTACTAAGAAGATTTCACACTACCTGTGGATAGCAACATAGTAATGGGTTTTGATTTTCATACCATTCGTGAATATACCAGTGGTGATGGATGTTCAGTCCACTGATTACTAGAACAGTAGGGATGCATGTTCACATTACATGAAACCAAAACATTAGAGAGTGGATGTGCCACGTATCAAGGAAATCATAACATTAAGACAATATCTAGAAAATAAAGAAATCTATTTGAGTCTAGATACAATGACTGTTTTAGAGTGAGAACTGTAGAACATTTCGCAAGAAGGAAAAACGTCATGTTCAGGGGACAGTGTTCCACGTTTTTCACTGCGCAGGAATTGTGAGATCTCAGTTTCTATAAACTATTAGGAACATTTTTTTTTTAGGAACAATAATAGTATCGTTCCCGGACTGTAGATTTGAATGGGAATCAGATCTCATGGTCATCAGAGCTCCTGGAGGAGGACATGTCTGGAGGGAAGGACACGGCATTTGGTGAGGTCCATTGTGATGATTCTTGTGATGTCGTGTAGTCCTTGCCATGATGAGTGGCCTCTGATCATGAACTTTGTAGGCTGACCTCTAAATTTACATTAGAATACACAACACACATTTTCTTCGCATACACGTCTCACATACGTTACTCTTTTCTTTTAATAAATTAATCTTTATAAATTTTTAGAAGCAAGAGTTGTTGAATATGTTGTGTTGGGGAAGTATGAGAGGGGGCATAGTACTACAGAGAGAGAGAGAGAGAGAGAGAGAGAGAGAGAGAGAGAGAGAGAGAGAGAGAGAGAGAGAGAGAGAGAGAGAGAGAGAGAGAGAAGAAAGAAAGAGAGAGAGAGAGAGAGAGAGAGAGAGAGAGAGAGAGAGAGAGAGGAGAGAGAGAGAGAGGGGAACAGGTGTCCATGAACCGAAGGAGTGTGTTGGACGGAAGCTAGGGGATTCTCCAGGATATTGAAAAGGGAAAAAAAAAATATAATGTGGGTGTTGACTCTCCTCACTCCAGGGACGACACTTTAAAGTAAGACACGACAATCGTCTCCAAGAAGAAAGAAATACCACATTGTAACATCCATGTAAATGGAAATATTCTTAAACAGTTGAATCAATATAACTATCTTGGAACAGTCGTAACAGCTGATCGAAGATGCCATGGCTGCAAAATAGAAAACATACACACCAACCCAAAAAAAAATGTCAATTGTAGTGAGAAAAAGAGTGTTGAAGTGCTGCATTGTTGTATGCGTGTACAACATGGAAAAATAATGGGCAAGCTTAGAAACAACTAATGGCAGTGGAATGTGGATTTTGAGACAAATGAAAAGAATACTATTGACGGACAGAAAATCAAATGAGACAGTCATTCAAGAAATACATGAAATACGGGAATTGATTGAACAAATTAGACGTAGACAGTCAAGATTGTTTGGACATTATATGAAGAGAAATGGACTTGAAAATTTGGTGACCGCTGGCAAGATTGATGGGAAGAGAGCAACCATGACCGCCAGCCCACCGGTATGGCACTTGATGATAGTGAGTTCCAACAATATACCTTTATACACTTTGATCTTAGCCAAAATGCCGTGAAACAATCCACAGTGCTGGTTATTAAGGATTTGTGGCCGTTGTCAGGCCTGACAAAAATACAATTTCATGGAGCTAACCAATGCTATTATGAGATGATAAAAACATTTGATGTAATATGGTGGAGCAGTTCTTGAAAATGTGTTGTAAAATTTCTCTCATGTAAAATAAAGAGTTTACTTTTACAAAATCTTTCAAGGTCACTAAAACTTTTATCCAACTTTATATGCTTTATACATTTGTCATTAATTTCTATGGAAACTTTATGAAAAACATTAGATAAATATTTTAACTGTTTAAATTATTTAATATATTTATGTTATTGTCAGTAATGTTCCTTAGTGAAAAAAAATGGATTTGTTATTATGTCCCTTCCCACAATTTTAATTACATCTTCCGTTTCATGTGTGTTTTTTTTTAAATTTTTATTTCGTATAAAACAGTGTGTATTTACAAGGTGCATTGTGTGCTTTCCTTTACAGTTGCAAATACAACAAGAACCCAGACGTT
The DNA here is from genome assembly GCA_014155875.1 of Cepaea nemoralis. Taxonomy (NCBI): domain Eukaryota; kingdom Metazoa; phylum Mollusca; class Gastropoda; order Stylommatophora; family Helicidae; genus Cepaea; species Cepaea nemoralis. The sequence continues at coordinate 8,172 of JACEFZ010001127.1, read as the reverse complement.
AAATGCAACAAGATTCTCTAAATATTTGTGTAATGACTGCATACTAATTATTACTTTGGAACGGCAAATGTAGCGATGTTTGAATTCATACTGATCAATTGTTGTTTTCGGTAACTGCAATTCCAAAAAAAAAAAAAAAAAATAAATAATAATAATAATAAATAAAACCAAAAAAACCAACATACAGTATTTTTAGAATTACCCAATCGAATCCTCGTAAATTCTCCAGTTCAATGGATGAACGCAAGTGAAAGTGTAAACATGTTGAATGTTGTATATGAAATAAGGTTTAAATATGGGTTTGCCAAAATTTTCTTATTTCTTTTACTATTTCGATCACACCATTACCTCTACCCCGTTCAACGTCAAAGAGAAGATATATTAGGGTCAGTCTCTAATTCAGATAAATAATCCTGTGACCGAGTCAGCCACAAATACGGTTTTCCCTAATAGGATATTGATGTGAAGGTGTTTGTTGTCCAAAGAGGGTAATGGCTTGTGGATAAGTTTCAATGTTTTTTTTTTTTAAGGGCTCGCGGTAAACCAGGTGCCAGGGCCGCACCACCAGGTCCCACGTCCCTGTGTGTCATTCTGATTACCGGGTCTGCTGGTGGCCCTGGCCAGATCAAGTGCAGATACTACACTTTGATCTCAGCCGAAAGGCAGAGAAGCCAGATTCATTCTTTTATAAAGGTATATGGCGTGAAACAGACCCATCACAGTTTTGTTTACTGAATGAATAAATGAAGTAAGTCGGTACAATTATTTCGGATTATTCATAACATCTAACGGGAGATGCCTTGAATAGACTAGAACATGAAACTCCATGGCGAATGTAGCCTTTTGCACGGTAGAAAACATACTGACCAATAAAATGTTGCCATTTGAATTGTTGGTTAATCTCATATGCACCTGTTCGGCTTATATCATGAAGAAGGGTATGGGGAACAAGACGCCGTACAGAACAGTGGAAATAGGGGGTGGAGTGATGTGTCCGGCCAGTAAAAGGCCAGACACCATTAAGTTAGTGACGTTGGATTGTTTCACGGCAATTTGGCTAAGATCAAAGTGTAGCTTCTGTTCTTGTATCTGACTGACTGGCACCTGGCGGTCTTGACAGACGATAGTTTGCTCCACTGAGCTTCAAGAATTAGCGCTGTAAATTTTCATCCACAATGGATGCATGCGAATACATGGTCATTTCCACCACCACGCACCATCATACGTCTCGCACGCTCAGAATGTGACCTATCTGTAATAATTTTCTCCTTGGTCTTTATTCCATTTCTGATCTTTGCCCTAAATGCAACACGATCAGCTGCGACGTGCTCCCAATGTGCATTATCAATACCTGTATCAATCACGTCCCGCTTACGCATATCTTTGAATCTTAGTAGAAAACGTCACCGAGATTCTTGTTATCACGACAGTGATTAAGGGGAGACTGACTTATCTGCACTTGATCTGGCCAGGGCCACTATCAGAGGCGGGCATCACAATGACAGACAGGGACTTGGAACCTCATGGGTTGGCTCTTGCTCCCAGGGGAACCCTGAGCCCTAAACTAATTACTCAAATGTTTAATAATCAGAACACTCAAACAGAAATTTTCACAGCTATGTTAATAAGCAATGCATAATGACCCCACCCCACCTTATTTAACATATTATGCATGTAATTATAGTTGTTTTCACATTATGATTATTATTATTATTATTATTATTATTATTATTATTATTATTATTATTATTTCATCCAGGAAAACAAATATGTGATGAGTCTGGTTCAGGCCATATACCTTTAGCTCTCCCGTGTGTTGCCGGGGCCCATAGGGAAGCAAAGAATAGCAACACTGTAGCCTACCACGCATGTCGTAAGAGGCGACTAAGGAGGCTTGATGGTTCCGTCGCCCTGCTACTGAGTGAGTGCGTGGCGCGACACTGTGAGCTGTGAGTTTCGTGTGAAATGCTTTTGAATCTGCCTGAGGTTTTTTGGAACGTGACTGCATGTTCGGAATGATGGCAGGTGGCTATGTCCCAGAGTTGACCGGTTTTTGCCTTATGCAGAAATGCGTGGCTGCTGGACTTCTGGTTGACTGCCACTGCCATCAGCGATGAACTGTATTTTCGTGGACTGTGTGGGTGAACATCTAGGAAACATTCAGATAGGAAAATGACAGCCGAATCCATCAGAGATGAACTGGGTGTTTCGTGGGGGACTATTGTGTTGACATTCTGGCGGCGGCATTATGCACAGTGTATCTGTGCGGGCTGTTGTTTGTCGAGACTCCTGTCTTTTCCTTCACATTGGGCAGTGGCGAGCGTTTTGTGTGATATTCACTGGCACAGGAACGGATCATAATGGGGACGACCCGTTGCTGTGAAGTTGGAACTGCGACTAACTAACTAACTAACTAACTAACTAACTAACTAACTAACTAACTAACTAACCTTTAGCTTTATAAAAGAATGGATCTGGCTTCTTGTCCTTTTGGCTAAGATCAAAGTGTAATATATGTAGTTGATCTTGCCAGGTCCACCAGCACAGGCGATGATACGAATGACACAGGGATGTGGGATCGTGATGGGGCGGCTCTACTCCCTGGGGAACCGAGAGCCCTTATAAAATAAAATAAAACTTATCTATAAGACATTACTATCTTTGGACATCAATCACCTTCAAATTAATACCATGTGTGGGCAAAACCGTCATTAGCCGCTGTGTTTGGTTGATCCAGTCACAGGATTATTAATCTGAGCCAGGGATTGACCCTAATATCACTTCTCTTTGAGGTTGAATGGGATAGGGGTAAAGGTATAATCGAAATCGTAAAAGAAAATTCCACTTTTCACATAGGGCAGTGAGGAGCATTTCATGTGATATTCACTGGCACAGGAACGGAGCATAATAATAACGTTACCGTGAAGTTGAAACCGCGAATAACTGACTAACTGACTAACTAACGTGAAAATAAAATCGATGCACTTTGGGCAAACCCATATAAAAAAATTTATTTCATATATCACAATCAACTTTTTTACTCATTCACTTCCGTCCATCTATTGAACGTGATTGATTGATTGATTGATTGGATAATTGATTTAGGAAACGACATAACAGCATTCGGGGCATTCCCATAAGCGCTCCATCCCCATCCTTAGCAGCCAGCGAAGAGTTCCAACACTAATAGTACAAGTAGCAATCTGTTTATATGTCCGTCTCGCCTTTCCTCTGAGCGTCGATCGTCGGCCAGATCCCCTCGTCATCCCTCGTTGTCGCATTCTTGCCAGACCACATTTGCTCCTCCGAGGTGTACACCTGCTCCCACAAGGCCGCAACCACGTCTTCCTCGTCATGCAGCAATACTCCACCAAGTTCTGCAGAGCCAGCCAATCTGTCCTCCTGTTCATTCCCCAGCACACCAGCATGCCCCGGAGAAAAGATCCAGACGATGCTTGTCACCCGTGACTTCCGAAGCGAAGCAAGCCACTCTGCACGAAGCTTGCCTGTCCTCACCCTACTCAGCATGCTTTCTGAGTCAGTTACAATTACGATGTGTGTGTGTGTGTGTGTGTGTGTGTGTGTGTGTGTGTGTGTGTGCGTGTGTGTGTGTATCGTATTCTCCATCCAGCGGAAAGCTGCACTGACCGCCTTCACCTCCATTCTTAAGCTAGATGTTGTGGTATCATATTGAACTTAGAATTTACGAGGATTCGACTGAGTAATTCTAAAAGATACTGTACGTTGTTATGTATTTTTTTTTTTGGAGCTGCAATTACCGAAAACAACAATTTATCAATATGAATTCAAACATCGCTACATTTGCCGTTCTTGTATAATAATAAAAAGTATTTAGTAATTACATAAACATTTGCAGAATCGTGCTGCATTTGAAATCTGGGTTCTTGTTGTATTTGCGAATGTAAAGAAAAACATACAATGCACCTTGTAAATACACAGTGTTTTGTACGAAATATAACCACATTAAGTGTAAGACTTTCATTCATGCGTTCATTCAGTAGCATGACCCTTATAGAACCTGGATCCCATACAAACCGTCCAGAAAACTTAATGTCCTAAGCAAGATGTCCAACGTCCGATACACCCATCTGGAGATTGTCCACCACATCCTGCAACCATCTTCTCTTTGGCATTCCTCTTCCTTACTTTCCGGGCACTTACCCCTCTCTCCAAACTTTCATGACGTTTCAAGTGACCAAAATATTTCAGTTTTATTTATTTTATCGTCTTTAGTAGCCAACCTTCTTCAATACTCAGATCTTGTCGTATTGATTTCATTTGTTAATTTCTGCATCCAAGATATTCTTAGAACCCGTCTATAACATTTATATTCAAAGGTATTTATGCTCTGTTCGGCTTGTTTGATAAGTGACCATGTCTCAAAGGCGTATGTTGCAATGGGAAAGTTGCATGCTCTTAAAAATCTAATTTGTATAGTTCTTTCTGTCCCCCTCCACATTTTATTCAGTTGGTTTAGTCTTCCATGGTTGTTACGGTTTCTTGGCAAGTTTTGCAGAAGGTAGTTTGCCGGTAAACGGAAGACGTTATTAAAATAGTGGGAAGGGACATAACAACAAATCAGTTTTTTGGTCTCTAAGGAACATTTCTAAAAGCAACATAAATGAATTCTGTTATTTAAATAATCGTATATTTGTCTATTTTTGTAAACAAAATTTCAATAGAAATTACAGACAACGTTATGCATGATAAATAATGGGAAAGAATTTTAAGTGATCTTCAAAAACTCTGTAAAAGTAAAGGCTTTATTTTACATGCATGAGAATTTTACAATATATTTTATTATTTCTTCTCGATATTACATCAAATGTGTTCATCTCTGTATAGCACTTATTATGCAGTCATTGAGCTGTATTTTTGTCAGGCTTGCAAAAGGTCAAAACACCTTAATATTCAGCATATTGGGATTGTTTCACGGCATTTTGGCTCAGATCATAGTGTAGAAAGGCGCATTCTGGGAACTCATCATCATCAAGTGCCATACCGGTTGGTGGGCGGTCATGGCTGCTCTCTTCCCATAAACCTTGCCATATGTTACCAAATTTTCAAGTCAATTTCTCCTCATAAAATGTCCGAACAATCTTGACTGTCTACGTCTAATTTCTCTAATCAATCCCCGTTTTTTATTTGTCTCTTGAAAGACTGTCTCATTTTATTTTCTATCCGTCCATGGTATTCTTTGCATTTTTCTCAAAAACCACATTTCCACCGCCAGTAGATATTTCTCAGCTTTCCCATTAACTGTCTATGTTTCACACGCATACACCAATGTGGGCTCCATATAACACTCTTTCTCACTGCAATTGACAACTCTTTGTTAGTAAGTATGTTTTCTATTTTCCTGAAGGCCACGTATGCCGTGTCAATTCTTTATCTAATCTCTGCAAGGAATCTTCCATCAGATGTTACGACTGTTCGGAGATAGTTATATTGATTCACCTGTTTCAGAATATTTCCATTCACTTGGATGTTACGATGTGGTATTTCTTTCTTTTTGGAGACGAACATGATCTCTATTTGCTTATAATTCAATTCAAAATCTAGTTTCTCACTGTGTAAAATAACCGCATCCACCAAATATTGTAGATCCTGTTCGTCGAGAGCTATCAATACTGTTTCGTCCGCATATCTTATATTATTGATTTTTTGTGGGAACTAAGGGGCATTAAAATTGTAATATCTGTTCTTGTCTCACGACAGTGATTAAAGGTAGACTTATCTGTACATGACGACCAGCTCACTACTATCATAATTATTACGATTATTATTATTTTTACTTTAAAAAAAAACAAAAAAACAACCACAACATGTTGTCCGGCCTGTAAAAGGTCCACAACAAACAGAGGCACAAGAGGCGGCTCTGGCCGCGGGCGATGGCCGCGAGCCCTTATTAAAACAAATAAATCCTTAATTTTCAGCACTTTTGGTTGTTTCACGGCAGTTTGGTTAAGATCAAAGGCACATAGTGGGACTCATCTCATTTCATCATGGTGGGTGGGTGATGTGTGGGTGGCTGCAGGATGTGTGGGTGGCTGCGGGATGTGAGGGTGGATGGGGGATGTGTCTCACAACATTGCAATATGCACTGCTTATGTTTACAATTTTCATTTGACAATGTTTTTTTTCCCCCCTATATGAATGTACCATGCACATTTGATGAATGACAGATGAGTGATTGAAAGGGCCGAATGTAAGACGGGCCTGCGTGCCCAATTTGTTACCCTTTTAAAATAAAGTTCGTTCGTTCGTTTGTCTTGTTCCTCTTGTACCTTGCGGCGCCGAGCTGAAATATAAACAGCGGGTTAATCCCCGTTCATGAGCTTCATGTGTCGAGATTACTTCTTAGTTTTTCTACGAGCAGTACGAAAATCCCCTGCTGTCTTGCTGGCAAAGACGTAGGTTTAGGACAAAAATCTTACCAGAGCCCCGTTGGCCCATGACCTCGCGGTTATGGTTTCCCAGTCTACACCACGAGGGACTGGGGTTGACTTGTTTAGTCTGCGGGTCATCCATCCATCCATTATGTGCCATGCCGATAAGCGTGGGCGGTCATGTTCTACCATCTTACTCGAACACCACAGTCGTGGATCAGATACGTGTTCCTGTCTCGACCATGCCACGTGGCCAAGCCATCCATGTATTTACTTCTCGGTCTTCCCCTTGGTCTCTTCCCTTCGATCTTGCCAGATGTCACCAAGTTCTCCAAGTCATTTCTTCTCATTACATGCCCAAATAATTTTGACTGTCTACGTCTATCAACAGGCTACTACTTTTCTCTGTTCATCCCTCCTGGGAGGAGTTAACCGATCCTAACCCTGCTGGCTGCAGGGCCAGACGCAGTCCACACCTTGGAGACCTTAGTGGGACTAAAATGCCTTAAATAAAAATGTGGGTCGGTATCTTGTATCTGGAAATTAAGTAGATGCGGTTGTTGCACATAGTGAACAACTAGAGTTGGAATTAAATTGTTAGAAGAGACATAGTATGGTCGTCAGCAGGAAGAAGGAAATACCGCAATGTAATATTCAAGTAAATATGAATAGTCTTAAGCAAGTAAAAAATCAGTATAATTGTCTCGGAACATCCGAGAAAAATCTGATGCGAGATGCCATGAAAAGATTAGAACAAGATTCGCCATGGCGAATGTAGCCTTTTGCCAGATGAAAACCAAACTGACCAATAAAATGTTGTCATTTGCAATGTAGGTTAATCTCATATACACATGTTTGGCTTACTATATCATGAAGAAAGGTACGGAGAACAAGACACCGTAAATAGTAGAAATAGGAAAACAAAATGTGCCCGGCCTGTAAAAGGCCAGAAATCCTGAAATTTGTCACGTTGGATTGTTTCACGACTGAGATTTGGCGGAGATCAGAGTGTATTATCTGTTCTTGTATCTGACTCACTGGCACCTGGCCGTCTTGACAGACGATAGTTTGTTACATTGTGCTTCAAGAAGGCATAATAACTACAACGCATGTCGGTAACGAATGTGGCTATTTAGATTAAATCGCGCTGTAAATGTTCGTCCACAATGGATCCATGTGAGCACATGGTCATTTCCACCATTACACACGATCTTACGTCTCACACACTCAGTGTGTGACCTATCTCCAATCATTTTCTCCTTTGTTTTTATACCATTTGGGATTTTTGCCCTCCATACAACACGATCAGCGGCTACTTGCTCCCAAGGTGCATTATACATGCCTGCATCAATCATGTCCCGCTTACACACATCTTTGTTTTAAAGTAGAGGCTCACCCCAAGATTCTTATATCACGACAGTGATTAATGGTCTTCACTTGATTTGACCAGAGCCACCAGTAGATGAGGTCGTCACAATTACATAAAGGGACTTGGCACCTCATGGGGCGGCTCTTGCCCCTAGAGAACACATTGCAGGGATTTGGAACCACATGGGGCGGCTCGTGTTCCTGGGGAACATATATTGGGACTTGGGACCTCGTGGGGCGGTTCTCGCTCCTGAGGAACACATACTGGCACATGGAATCTCGTGGGGCGGCTCTAGCTCCTGGGGAAGACATGCATAGACTTGGAACTCAGGGGGCGCCTCTTGTTCTTGGGGAACACATACAGGAACTTGGAACCTCATGGGGCGGCCCCAGC